>JAADYS010000605.1:0-116846 GCA_012931995.1 Fusarium albosuccineum | reverse complement strand
ACCGTTCCTGCAGACCATGGCCACCATCGTCCTGGCACTCGCCAAGCTGTCCCATCACCGCCAGCCCAACGTCCGCTACCGAGCTGTTGTGAAGGCACTGTACGGCATAACTTCGTCTGGGAGCCCATCGATCGAACGTGCAGCGGCTATTGTGGAGGCACTCAAGGTCTATCTAGACTGTGACTACGCCAGGACGCTGTCTTTTGATAGGGAGTACTTTGAAGCCCGGTTGGCCGAGCGCGCTAGAGGTCTTGATCCCGATCTTGATGCGTCTCAGATGTGGATCAAGGAGGAGATGCGTGTATGATGGTACGCGTGATGCATTCTGTATCCGCCAAGAATGTGTGTTCGTTTCTGTTATTTCGGTTGTTTGATGCATTGCAGCTCTTGCCTGCTACTTCTACGCCGTCGGGGGCCCTTGTTTCACCCATTAAATGCATGGGCATGGACGGCGGGGATTCCGTTGTGTGGGCTATGGCAGGTATAGAGAGTGACGGAGAGTCTGAAGGTGTGGCACCTGTGTGCTAGTATACGCCATAGTATCTATCTATTGTCTTTCTGTACCATCATTGCTTGCCTTGTCTGCCGCCAGAAATAAAGCAGCGGCCAATGGTTAATAAGAGGAGTAATTTTATGGACCAAGGACTGGACCAAAGTAGTATGATTAGGATCTGTGGCGTGTCGATTTAAGGAAGCAATATTGGTATATGCCTAAGTGCGCCTAGCCCGATCAAGCAATGGAAGAGTGGGATCACTGGCTGATATCCGTGCGATGTCTCTTGGGAAGACGATCCGATGCTGGCGTGGCTGTAGGATCATCACGACAGCTCCGCTTCCGGCGAGGGGACGAGGCGAGATCATCACATGGAGTGGTCACAGTCGACCAAGCCAGCGGGCTCCGGGACCTAGGCTGAGGCTGCGGACGGACTGAAGTCATAGAGCGGTCAGGCGGGGATCTCGGTGTCGGACGTCTGCAATATGAGATTCGGCCGGGAAAGCAAGACCGCGTCGTCCTCATCGATGCTGTACCTGCCGTTCTCCACCCACTTGGTGATCTGTAACAAACAGTGCTGGAAGCTCGGCTCATCACTGAAGGGTAGGGTTCTCGGGGCCCCGATGTTCGAGTTGTCGGGCCCTCTGATCCTTATCGTAAGAATGGCTTCGCTGTTGTTGGGTTGCTCTGGATCGTGTGGGAGTACGCTGATAATGTCCTTGTAGCTGTAGAGGGTGTGTGCATGCCGGTACACGAAGGGCTCGGCCGATCCGCCTGTCGTTTCTGCACGTCGGAAGCAGGATAACGACAGCAGTCTCTAGCAGTTTTGTGGTGTGTCGGCGGTTCGCAGGGAAAACATGACGCCGTCGAGGTCGACACCCTGCGAGCAAGGCTGGAGCATCGCCATGGTGGACATGGCTCTAGTTATTAAGCAACGCAGACACCGAGGCGACTCGGAAGCTTATTGGTAGGGCGAACGCGCAGAGTTTGCTCGTCGTGGCGTGGTCGGCGGCGGGCAGAGGGCGGGGTAGACTGCGGTGGCTTGCGTAGATATCACGGTCAGCTTCACTCGCGCTCCGAACACTCTTTCTGGCTTGTTTCCGAGCTTGCCATTTGCCTACAGAGGGAAAGAATCGCCCAGGTGAGGGGGGCATAGACGGCTTCTTCCACGGGAGCAGGCAACGCGCTGTTAAGAACGTACCTCGATGTCAGACAATGAATATGCCCATAAGCGGTGGGCGAAGGAGTCGGATGATGCAACAAGGCTGAGGGAAACCGACCGAGAATGCCGGGAAACGGCGAGGAAAGGAGAGAAGAGGCAAAGGCATAGATACAAGGGGCTACATTCGGCCGACAGGCAATATGGTCAGACGAAGAGAGCGATGCACAGGGAGGGAGAGCCGTTGGTGATGGCGTGGAGGTGGAGGGGTGAGGAGAGAGAAGAGGGCATTAACAAAATAGCGGGGAGGAGGTGAATCATTCACGTAGGACAGGGTGGGGAGGTGGGGCATGAGGCCTAAGATTGAAAACAGCGAGGTCTCTATTGACTTGGTTACAGTCGAAACCTGCATCTTGACGAGAGTGATGAGGCTAAATGGGGTGAGTGTTATCCAGAATCTCATATTGGGTTGCTGTTATCAAGGGACAGTGTTACGCAGGAAACAGGTATATGGATAACTCCCGCTGCACATACCATGCCGGCAAAGGAGGTCGAAGAGACGCATAGAGCCTAATTTCTTTCCAACCACCCAGCCCGCAATGATCATTGGTCTGCTTCTCATCTCTACCTTAGCTTTCGGCTCCTCTTTTGCATTGGAGTTCTATCTCGTGTTTCCCCATTCCTCCTCCTCTCCCTCATGTTCGGTCTGCCCTGTTACCATGCGAAGAGTTGGCGTGATACACCTCACAAGGGAGTCAGAGAAATATGGCAGCGAGACCCCTAATTCGTTTTCATAGTTATATACAGACAGTATAAAGCCACAGTATGTCAGCTCAAAAGGGATATGCTACATTAAGACAATGATGCGGGACCAAGTATAAGAACTCTGCCAACCGCTCACATAAATCAATCCGAACCCAGCATGATCGAGTCCTGTTCCTTCCGGCGCAGTAGCATGAAATCACCACTAATTTCAACTTCATCCATGGAGAATCGCACGTGTGGCATTGTGCTATCGTCGCCACGGATCATCGTGAGAGAGCCAGCGTTGATCCAGCGCTGAAGAGAGGCTAGCAAGGTCTGCCAACCCCGTGGTCCTCGGAAGAAGTAGGCATATGCTTTTATCTCCTCCTCTGCACGGAGGACGTCGCAGCGGTAGGAGAGATTACGTAGCGGGCCACACGTCTGGTCCATCCTTGCCGTAAACGAGTCGAGAAGGTAGCCTTGTATGGGAGGTAGGACGTGGCCAGGCTGGATCACCAAAGGTGGACCAACGCTGGAGCAAGGCCGATGCGAGTAGAACGCGGAGAGGCAGCCAGTGTAGCCGGTGACGGCGCCGAATGGTGTTTTTGATGTCTCGAAGGACAGCTAATCCAGCGAGAAGACGAAAAGTGCCGGCAGGTCGGAGGTGCGAAGTCTGAAGGGCAAGACCCGACCCGAGTCAGTTGGTTGACATCGAAAGAGGTGGAAGAGGTGCAACGAGAAACTTACTGTCTGCATGGACGTTTAAGGTTGTCGGTCTCGTTGTCGGATATGTGTTCCGAACCTCTCCTGGACCCCAGTTGCACTGAATGGAGGCTTTGGGGAGAACTTGGGGGAGAACTTGGCAGGAGGTCAGTGAGCATAATACATAACGACATCGAAAGGCTCTATGCCGCAACGCAGAACGGGCAGGGCCTAGCTACAAGAGCCATGTAGGGATGCAGCAGAGGGATGTACTCTAGTAAGGATAACTGGAGGCTAGAGGACCTGTGGGTGGGTGACGTACCTGTCCTGTGCCTTAGGACGCTGGCGCTGAAAGGCCGTGAGGAAGGCTGTCTTGTTGATATGTCGACCGGGCATCTTCAACGACATCCAAGCCTGCGAAGCTTAGTGGAGGGTTTGTGGTGGCGATGCGGAAAAGGTTGCGAGATGAAAGGAGCATCATCGGCGCTGATGAAGTTCTAGATCCCAAGGCAGAGCAGGAAGGGGGTTAGACATACTAGAACGCTGGGAGTAGTGTGTTTGAAGGCAACCGTTGAGGTTCAATATGAGGTGAGTGACTGGTTGTGAAGGAGAGAAGAAGAGAGGAAGAGAGAGATAGAGGGAGGAAATGAACTAGAGAAGAAGGGTCTGATCGCCGTGGGTGGGTGAATGCGATGCTTTTGGAGAGGAGTGATCACAACTGGCGGCAGCTGTCAGGTGCGCTCAGGCCAGACCTGGAAGGGCACCTTGATGGATGACAAAGCTCCAGGCGCCGGCCGAAAAGGTGACCGGTTACTAAGCTAGAATATTGACAAGCTAATTCAAGGCAAAGTCCCATGAGGGTGGGTGCGGCGGTTTAGGAGCCGTCGAGTAAATGCCAGACAGTCATCACGTGCTGCGAAGATGAGACCCTGGAGCCGATTCCAAAGGGCCCAGAGAGGAAAAGAGCCCGAGCCGAGATATCAACCCGAGGGCATAGAACTGAAGGATGTTGAAGAGGGTGCGAGTAAGTAAATGGCTGACCCGATGAACGTAGCAGGTGGAGAAAGGCGGTTTTGCTACCTAGGCGTCTTTGGTGAACGTCTGTTTTAGGTTCCCGGTAATCGTGCGGCTCTGCCCGTGCGCCGCAACACGCCAGATCCAGGTACCAACATGATGCGGGGAAATATGTGGAAGGGGCGGTGGGGGGGGATGCGGAGGATGCCCAATCACATCACATTGTCACGGCTAATGTCTCAGGGATTGGCAAGGATCAGACGTAGGGGCCGTGGATGGGAGGATTGTGACCAGAAGTACACGTGATGCTAGGTGTCTAAGGCATGATCCATGTTGCACTTTCCCCCTGCAAAGAGGCACGAGGAATGAGGGTCAATTGAGTTTCGAGGGAAGCGGACCGGCCCGAGACGGTTGCATCACCAGTCCATTCTCTTCTCAACCACCAATTGCAGGGTCAAAAGACAAGGTATGTGGTCAGAGTGCGGAAATTCCGGCAGATTCGTTAAACCATGTTTCAAGTGCCTTGGCCCTTCAGGATTATGTCCCTGCGATGGCATGACTGACAAATGCCATTTCACATGTTGAGGTTGAACCATTTGATCTTGCACTGAGGACAGTACTGCATGACATGGGTACCCATGGCTTCTTGCCAGTTGGCGATGAGCTTGCGATCGCGTACAGTAAGGCAGGGCTGGTTCAGCTGATCATTGAATGCAGGGTCAGGAAGAATGTCCTCGCTGGCCGCCTCACTCTGAGAGAGACTGCTTGGCGGAGCAGCCCCTTGTCGCCGACGACGGTTATCGATAGGCCCAGGAGATGACACGTCGGTGTCAGAGTCAGGCAGCGAAGAAGCGACAGGTGATTGAACATCGTCTGTGCCATCTGCCCGAGAGCAAGCGCGGTAGTATATAGTCTGGCCGCCATCTGTCAGGAGGAATTCACGGCGCTTAAAAGCACGCAAGCATGAGGCGCAGACCTAGTCTTGATCCTCCTCGTCAGGGTATTCTCTGCCAGCTTCCCAAGCCGCACAGTAGATGCATGTATCCGTGCCTGGTTGGGTCGTTGATTGACACATAACTCGCAAACAAAGTCGTCGTCATCGTCATCGCCAGCTTCAATAGGGGAGAGAATCGCTGTACCCAGTGTTCCCTGTGACTGGGAACGGGAAAGGGCTGGTGATTGAGCCGGAGACTGGGGTTGAGAGTGCGACAGTGACAGTGACAGTGACTGGAAATGAGCGGGAGACTGGGGTTGGGACTGGACTGGATGGTTGTGCTGCTCGAGAATCTGTACCAATGGAGGTGTTGGCGAAGGTTCTTCACCAGCACGGCGCCTAGAACGATGCTCTCGACTGATGGCAGTCTGCTCAGCTCTCGCCTGGGCCTCATCAGGCGTATCCTGAGATCGCTGATCACGACGAAAGAATTCGATGCCAGAAGCGGTGCGCTGCATGAAGTTTCTGAGAAGACGGCGGCAAGTTGTATCCTGAGGATGCATTTTGGGCATCTTCGAAGACGGAGCAGATGCAACTCGACGTCGGAGAGGAGGTCCAGCGAGTGCTGGCGGCTCAGTTTGTGCAGGCTGTGGCAGAAGAAGAAGTCTAGACATGCCAGGTTCTGGAGATGTAGGTTGTACGCCACGACGTGCCGGATGCTCTGGTGACTGAACCGCGCTGACGTTTCTCTTGCTTGGAGCAGGCGGAGCAGGCGAAGCAGAAGTAGAACGGGACATAGAGCGGAATCGAGTCCATGCTCGAGACTGTTAATGGTTAGAAAGCTGATGGCTGCTTTGTGTGGTCAAAGGACTTACCGGCGCGTTCTGAAGATCTCTGCAAGCGAGGCGTCTTGTATTCAACTCGTTTCTGTCCTTAAGGTTGACGCAATGGGTGAGAGACTTGGATTCTTTGCATCGATTGCAAGTAGGGTATCGGTGTGGGGCGAGTTGTGCTTCGGAGAAGCCATGTTGACTCTTGAGGTGCTTGACGAAATTAGGAACGGTGCTAGTCTTCACCGAGCACCCCTCAACGGAGCATGGCTGAGCTGCCTAACCTCGATGGTCACGTTGTATATGCTCTTCGTAGGATTTGTGCGAGTCGAATATCACCGTGGATATGCACTCCGGTTTTTTCATCGACTTGGAACCCAATGGACTTGATCGTCATGATGAGATCGTGGACATCCTTGTTGTAGGATTTTGACCAAGTCTTTGTACAACCAGAGTCTGCGTGTGCACAAAGCAGACTGGAACTGAGAGATAGCGTTTCAAAATGTGGTCTTGTCCATTGTCAGAGGAGCCTTGGCGTTAGTTCTCTGCGCCTTGATGGTGTTGATTCGCGAAAAAGTGTTGATGAACGCCGCGGCTCCGCTTTCAATGACCCCAGTGCTGCCAGAACATGGCTTGTGTTGAGCAAAAGAACGATCAAGCATTACCTGATCAACAGAACCAACAAAATCGATGGAACCAAAGAAAGCTTCTCGCAAGGCAGGGTCGATTACAGCCTCGTCATACCCGTCGGGGTCAGACTCCTGCTCCTCTGTCTGGAACTCGGTGGCCGACATATGAACGGTGAAAGTGTAGGTGTCTCTTTGTCATTGCCTATCACACGTGCTCTAAGGTACGAAGTGGACCACACGTGATATGTCACGTGCTCGACTTCTCCTGCACCCTAAAGCAATGCATGCTCTTGCTCTTCTCTTTCTGCAATCACAAACCTACCTTCGCCACGAATGCACGAGCTACTCATTCATATAGCTACCGTGTTTATTCCCGTGGCACGCCCTGATCCGTCACCTATGCGTCGTCGACTGCGATAATTGCCGCCGATCAATTTACAGTACGTCACTCGCACGGACCTCCTACCCTACCATCCACTCACTACATACACTCTGTCACCAACATCGCGAAGACGCTCGGCATATTTGACGGCAAGGTTTGTACAGTACATGGTCTGCACCTTCTAGTGTCGCGACGTGGCTGATAACTGTAACAAGAAAACTCATGTCTATTTAATCCATGTCCGGACTCTTCTGTCGGTTACTGTCGATTCCTCTCTGAACCATTCTTTCATTCACCAATGGCAACCCCTGTCACACCACTGCGTCCCGCATCTTGAAAGATGGATCCCCCTATCTTCGCCGAGGCAGCCAAGTTAGCTGCCCGCTACTTCCAGCCAGACATTGCGGCTACCATTCGCCGGTTTATCGCTGGCAACTACGGCCTAGCAGAGGCAATTCTACATGAACTCCCTGTTAATCACTCCGATCCTAGTGTCGCGGAAGGCATCCCACATTTTTGCACCATGACCAGCGGTATATTCACTCCGGAATATCGCCGTGGCCTCATTGAACGCGCAACAGCCTTTGACGATTTCTGTCGAGAGTCATCGGTGACAGGCGATGAAGATGGAATCTCCAATGTCTTTATCCAGGAGAAGCCTATCGTTTGCTGGGTCGTTGAAATCGTCAAGGTTATTGCGGCAGATTGTGAATCAACGGCCGAGGGGCGGAACGCGACCGTCCAACAATGCGGCAATGAAGGCCCACATGCGTCAAACTCCGTTCTCACTCGAGAGTTGTTGCCGACAGACCTGGCTTCAGGCCCCGTTATCGATGACGTGCGACCTGAGGATGCCTCCACCGACGTGCAACCACCTACCACGCGACTCCCCTGCCCCATAATTCAGATCGACCTACAAGGCACCAACATATGGCAAGCCTGGCGGAATAACCCTATAACCCGAGACATGGAAGCCGCAGCAACACCAAGGATGATAGGAGGTGAATCCTGGAGCCCATCGAGTTCGAGAACTCTTCCTGTGTACCACGGCACCTCGAACAACCTCACTAGCGCCCAATATCACGCTGATTATACTATTCTCGAAGCTGGGCGATCGTCGCCATCCTCGTTTCGTGGGCTGGAAGGCCATGTTAACCCAAACCAAGTTGTTCCCTCTGACCGTAGGCTGCCGGTCGTATGGACTGGCTTTAGCCCCCTCCGATGCTTCGTTTGGGCTACTTGGAGAGCCGATGTCATTGGCGATCTGCGACTAGGGGGTAACGCCATGAGAAAACTCTCCCACAGATGGGAGTGCGGGGACCACGAGCACACTGGCGTTTGCCTCTACGAGTTCCGTCCATTCCCTGCGCCTGACACCACGCAGTATATCATGCCTAAGGGGCAGGAACAAGCATGGCATGATCGGCGACGTACCATCGAGACTGAACGGATATTCAGGCAAGCAGACAGCACGAACGCTTTGTGGGCTTTGTTTTCGGCGTTCCATCACAACGACCCTTCGGCGTGGCCTGAAGCACTACATTGCAAGGAATTCGGTCTACAGCGCAACCAACTGGAACCACATGTCAAGCAGCTTTGGAGAACAGTTTGGTTCGGCCAGGGCATCGAGACTGTCAATCGCTCCCACCGCGCATCATTCGCCATCTCTATGCAACTAGTTCAAATGACCCCAATCAAACAAGAACCCCTCAAGGTCATTCCGCACAACAGTTCGGATGGCCAGGATCCGAACACGAAGCCAGGCTCTCTCCGCTAGAGGCTAGAAAAGGGTTGGCAGAAGCTGAAAGATCGCCGATCGGCTAGGATGTTGTCTGGGGCTACTGGCAATGTTCCCAACATTACAGCTTGAGTAAAACAAAGGATTCGGGCTCGTTGAAGTGGTTACTGAACTGGGAAGAGGGATACCTTGAGCAGGGTAGTGCACAGGCAAGAGGCGAGTTTCATGCCTGTGTGACATAAATAGAGACAATAAAATTGGCAGACAATTCTTCTCTCGGCCACCGACCACAGGGCAGAGACTGGGTAAATGTATTTTTATGGGCTGGACGGAACCAACCTCAAGCCAAGAGATACCATGAGCGATCTGACTTTTGATGACCTACCTATCTACCTAGTATAATTACCACCTACATACGTATGATACGGATGACGGGCAGTAAGGCCTGGTCTATAGCTAAATCCTTCTTACATGAGGAAGTCGTGGCTGGTGCACATGTGGGGTTCTAAAGCCGTAGACGAGAAGATTCTGAAGCAGTCTTTGTGCTGTTGCGCCGTTGTTTGTTCACGTTGCTCACAACAGCTCTACTCCATTCACATTGCTACCCCTCTTTGCATTTTGCTTCATCTTTCTCGTAGGCAACTGACTTTTCCTTTCCCTTCCCTTCTTTATCCGCTTCATCTATCCTAGCAAACCGGTTGCACCTACCTTTCTGGGCGCTCTCGATGACATGGCATTTTTACGTGGTTGACGCAATAATACTGTATTATCGACTACAGCTGCTTTCCTTCTGTCTTATATTTGCTACCCTGCAAACACACTTACCTTGCTCTTGGAAACTCAGTCGCCCAGCATCATAAGTTGAGGCGCAACGTATGAAGGAATTGGGCTGGCCGCTCGAAGGAGGAAGTGTGAGGAGGAGAAATATATCCGCCAAAAGTGATGGCGGGGTTTATGGAGCAGACTGGGGCCAGTTGAATGAGGTCGAGGATTCTGGTGTCGATAGGTCGTCTGACGTGCAAGGTTAGCGCGAAGTCTCCGCCAATCTATCCTGTAGTCAAGAAGATCGTAGTCTGTCCAGGCACCCGGTTGGGGTGGCTGCGAGGCTTCTTCGGGACGTCCTCTCTACGAGGGATGGATGCTGAGGAGGTTTGGGGTTTAGAGTACTTCGTTGCGCGTACTGCTATCGAGGGCCTCGTCGGCCTCGTCAATGTCGTCGTGTAGGTTGCGAGTGTTAGCGTAGTAAGGTCCTGCTCTATGTCAGCATTAAATTCTGCTTTAGCCCAGATAGAACCTCGAAAGAAGTCATCTATCAGAGCCCTTTGTCCGCGACTACCAGCGAAGGCGCTATCAAGTGGTACACCTCTTACCCGTTTGTTAAAGGCTCCGAGTCCAATGTCAGAAGCCTGGAGGACGCCCGGATAGGTACCGACAGGGCTCTAGCTGATGTCGGAATATCTCTGAAGGAGGCTTGCCATGCGTAGAGGCCTTACTGGGATGGAGTCTTGCCTATGAGGCACGGGTTCTTGGGCCCTGGAGCTCGGCGGGCCGAATGAAACTTGAAGATTGATTGAAGGGGAGCGCGTTAGCTCCCTCTAACAAAGAAAAGATCGTAGTCTCCTCCTAGGCACCAGAAATCTAGAGGCAGGATCGCGGTTAAACTGGTTTTGGCGATGCGGGAGATGAATTTGAAAAGAAAGATTATTCGCAGGGTCAAACAGGTGCAGTGCAAACGAGTGCCGGCAATGACAAAGGAGCAGTAATTGGCAGGCTTGGCAAGCAACAAAGGGTCTCTGCAAGACCCACGGTGCTTACCCACTATTCCCATCTCCCTTAGCCCCCTTCACATGAGCCCGATATATCTAGCCCGACTGGCCATTTTCTCTACTACATATTCTCTGCGGAGTATCGCAGCGACCTCTTGCGCCTATCCCCACCTTCTCTTCACCTCTCATTGCGATTTGCCGCAATCTCTACCTTTTCGTCACGCCGAGACTTGTTGTTTTTGCTGATGCATGTGGCCCCATTTCGTTGCCACGTGCGAACAATCAGAAATCAACCAAAAACAACAACATTGTGCTCGCAGCGCGATTTAAACCCGCGATCTTCGTTTTTCCGGGGGCTTGCCGGATTCTCTTCCCTCTACTCCACAACGGAAAAACACGCCTTCATCTTAACCCTTGTGTGTCATCTCAATCAGCCCGCTCCTATCATCGCGGTAGCTTCTCCTTCCCGAACGCAAAGAATTCGTCCTCAATAGTGCGATTGACGCCCAAATCGTGGTCGAGGGAGCGAGATATTGCGCGGAGCAAATGAAAATGCCCCCCCCGATCGTCTTTTTATCGGTTGATTGAGCATCTTTGGGCTGCAGAAGGACGTTTCCTTGCGAATAACAACGTCTTATGTTACGCGGCTGGAGCCCAGGGCATGCCACCGACGACAGATCCGAGAGCAGGAGGGTGCGAGACAGCTTGGGGTGAGCTGGGAGACCTTCAGAGCAAGGTCGGCTACTCCTTTGCAGTCGTCAGACAGGTGGTTGCCATCACACCGTTAGACCATCTGCTCGTTCGGCTCAGTGTATCCTATTGTTGTTCGGAATCGAGGTCAATTATTCATATACCCTCGATTGAAGCTATTTCTGCGCAATGGTGAACTGCTTGGGGGTGCCCAACCCGAATCCGCTGGAGTCGTCAATACCTGCGCCACCAAAGATCCCTCCGAAGCTCCCCTCGAAGCTCACGAGGAAGGACTCGACTATTCCTAACCCAGGGGATTTGGATTATGATGTTGCCAGCCAGAATGGTAATACGGGCGATACATTTGACCGACGAGCTTTCTTCTATCTTCCCAACTAGACATGAGAACAGCAGGGAGTCGACATTCGCGAGAATAGAGACTTATTGGGCTAGGGAATGCGGTTTGGCCGAATGATTGAGGGGTATAGAATGACCGAGGTGCTCAGATGGCTGATGATCTGGCATAACGATGTCACCACCCCGACCCATAACTTCCCCTATCGGAACATCTGCAACGAGCCCAGGGCCGAGGAGCTCCTTAAGTACAAAAAAGCAAGGACATATCATCTGAGACATCTCGTCGCGTGGTGACAGGCAATTCTGATGAGGCTCCAGTTCTGCGACGTTGATGACGATAACCAGCTTCCCCTTATTACAGTTCGACTACCTATCGTTCATCGCCCCAACATGCGCAACCACTCGCTCCCACTCGCTCTCAACTCTTAGCAATGGCGAGTCAGATGAGCACTGAGGACGGCAGGACGATCTAGACAAGCAACATGGACTGCGACTACTGCAAGCAATTCGGACTCATCCAAGCGGATCAAGAAGGAGCCACTTGGTGTCTTTGATCCCAATCACCCTGATGACAGTGAGGACAAATGAGTCATCACCAGTTCGAGCAGGAAGACTACGTACGCGGATGTACACATGTGCCGTGAGCACCTACAGTTGCTCAGTCACTTCGGTGCTGATTGCTTGGTGGATTACTACGTGGGTATGCTTTCTGGCAATGCAAGCGCATGGTTGGTGTTCGAGTTGGACACTTATACACGCCGGAGAGTCTTGGAAACAGATATCGACGAGTTCTGTCGCTATCTCACTGCACGATTCAAGCGTTCTGAGGCTGCCCCCATTGAAGAGCTTTGCGGGGCACGACACACTCCACCTATCGCGGAGAAGGACATCACGTTGGATCTGTGGGCGCAGTGCAAGGCGGGAATTGCTAAGCAGTTGGGATATACGGCCAAGTCTTCCATAACGAAGACTATCTACATCTTGATTAACGTCGGAGTTCCTTATTTGCTGCCGTGCCCTGGCGATGACACCAGATTGAACGATTTCATCAGGCAACGCGAAGACCGACGACCGGCCGTAGAGACTCTCCTGACCGGATGGCCACCCCCGTACAGAAACGAGGATCGGTCTGTCCACAGACGAGGAGGCCATGTCCCGAGAAACCGGGACAAGTCCAGTCGTAGACGACAAGACCCGTGAATACGATCGTAGCTACCGACGAGACGACCGACGAGACGATCGATGCGATGACAGGTGTGGGTGATTGCCGTGACGACCGACCAAAGCCTCGCTGCGATGACCAGAGACGAGACGACAGGCGTCGATACGACGATAACCTAACCGCGACTACGACCGAGACTACGACCGTCGTCGTGACACACGCGACAGGGACTACACACGCGACAATGACCGTCATCGCCCTTTCTACAGGAAGCATGTTCTTCGCGATAACAAACACCACCTATGTTGAGAAGAAGTGCCTAGTCATTGAGGAATCCGATCATGGCCACTCTGCCGCCGACGAAGGTGGGTGCGACTCGGAGAGCGCTGCTTCTAAAGCGCCTGTTCAGTCGCAGCAGTAGAGCGCCCCTTAGAGACGGCCTCAACGCCTGTCTCAAGGTCTGCTACGCCTTCTCCGGAAACGTGAGCTTTGTGTCATACATGGTGGAAATGACGAACCCGCAAAAGGGCTTTCAAGTTGCGTTGGCCTGGCTCGAGATCAGCTCCTCCGTATTCGTCGCCAACCCATCTACTGCCTGGCTGGCGAATATACGACATTGCTAGCCTTGGGCTCGGCTCCCGGCATGTTGGCTCATGTCACGTACGGCCTCGTTATTCCTTCGATTCTGTAGAAGGGTTTGCATTCGGTCACATACTTTGCGGCCATGGCTTCTGGATCTGGCCCAATCCCGGACAGTACCTTCACTTGCGATAGCGGTGCACGTTGATTCGGTTCACAAGCTCTCCCAGATGAGCACATTGGGTTGCATAGCTGTGTCAATCTACAACAGTTACACGACGAAGAGATACCAGCCCTGAAGACCAAGCAACGCAACAAGTGCCAATAGAGTTTCTCGTCACAAAGCCGACTTTTCGCTCATGCCTGTCAAGGATGCTATTGTGTTCAAAGTTGANNTACTCCCACCCCCAAACCTTCAACCCATTTTCCCACTTCTTTGACTCAACAACAAGAAAACTTTGATCTCCCCTCCCGAACAAGACTTGGCAACGTGGCCTCCCCAACTCATCCTCCACAGCCAGCTTCCCCATCTATCCCTCGTAGCTAGCGCGGCGTGAACAGTTGTGCCTGCGCCAGCAGCTGAAGGAGCTCCCTCTTCAACGGCCCGTCGTTCTTGATCTTCTCGATGAAGGGATCTTCATCCGTCGATTGTCTGGCGACTAGCTTCTTGAGCTCTCGAAGTTGGCGTCGAGCAAAGCCCTTCGTTGCTTGATCAAGGGGATGTGTATCAGTTGCGGCGAGCAATGCCTCGCAACTCAAGAGGACTGGCTCCGCGTATTGGCATCCGTCTAGTGCCTTGAGCTGGTGTTTGACAGGCATAGTGGTATCGAATTAGTTGGGATCGGTTATTGTAAGATGCCGTGTCTTTCGATATGTGTTGTACTGCTCAAAATAAGCCATATTTCCGAAGATAATCGGAAACATCGCTGCGTAGGCGTGGCGGCCTGCTGCGTAGCAACAGGAACATCGCCGATAATCATGTTGTTGTGGTCAGCAGCCATTTTGATCAAAGATTAACGAATTGTGTTGTGTGAAGAAGGAAAGGAATGGGCTCCTACGCGTCGGGAAGAACAGGCAGCTTTTATTCTAACTGAGAGGCGGCAAAATAGCCTCTTATTGTGCAGCTAAGCGTGACTGAAAAGTCAAAAATCAGGCAACTGTGTTAGCATTGGTTATGATGCTATGATGTGTGAAGATATTGTGTTCTTTGTTGTAGCAGAAAGATACCTTACAACTAGATAGCCTGTCAAGGATGCACTGGACCTGTCACAGCGACTGAACTCGTCCATACGGTTGTGACATCAGAAGAGCCTTCTACTCACTCTTGGCCTCTTCTTAAGCCCGAACCGCGAAGCGTCGACAGCAGCTTCACATACCTTCTATTCCACACCAGAAGTACTAGTGACAGGGACCTCGTTGAGGTGTGTGCCAATACTGGTTGCGGCAGACTAATGGTCAAGAGGGAATGGCTGAACACCCTCGAGCATACGATCGAAAAGAGAACACCTACTTTTTTTTAGTAAGGCCAATGATACTGTGGGAAAGCTCAACGACGATCAGGCTATCTTCAACCTCTTCGTTGATGAAGTCCACGTTGACGGCACTGATGTTGGGGCCTCTGGGTTGATTTGTGGCGCTTGGATTCAGGATGGAGGATCGGCATCTTCCCCTGCGACGCTACTCGGCAATGAGTGGATGGTTCCTCTCAGAATTAATGTACTCAACACAAAGAGCAGACTTCACGTCATACCCTCGACGATTTCCCTAACCCTTTCGAAGTAGTGCGTTCCCGGCGTAAGGTCACGAGATGAGTCAACGTCGCACGAGCCACCACGGTTCCGGCCAGAGAGACATACCTTATCCCTGCGGTGTGGAAAGATGCTCCTCAAGGCAGGTCCTTCAAGTTCTGTGACTCGGCTGTCAAAGCTGCAAATGCGTTGGTGGACCACAAGACTCCCCCAGGAGTCGTGGTGGTGAACAACACGAAGGAGGATACTAAGTTCCACCGCAAGCAGAAGCTCTGGAGCATTGAGGAGTGTGATCAGAAGGACACCTACTTCTGTACCACATGGACTGCCGCACTGTGCGCCCTCGAGATAACTGCCCTTCCGGCCTCTTCGCCCGGCGCTTCGACTGCCCTTAGGAGACGTCGTTCCCCGCCTGGATGCTCCTCCAGTGACCCTTGCGGAACACACCTCCCTCGGAGACACCATTCTTGACGACATCTCCCGTACTTAGCAACCCTGGAGGCAACATAAGAAGGATGTCTCTTCCTCTGCCGCTTCTTCCTGACTGGGGAAAAGAAGGAGACACCTACTGTCCTATCAACCAGTGACCCCCCGGCTGGCCATGGCGTAATTCCATTTCAGATTCACGTATAGCAAACGCCCGATCTTCCGGATATTATCACCCCAGAAGGAGTCCATATCTACGCCCACGGCACCGCTTTTGCCAAGGCCGCTCAGCAACTGGTTGAGAAGTATACGACCTTGTGGGTAGATTCTGGACTAATCGAGGTTCCTGAGGGTGAAGAGATGACATTTTCCCTCATTGAAGGAGGACACAATTATAGGATTGGCTACCCGAGTGCTCAGGTTCTGGGATACCGCGTCGATGCCCTTGGACTATTAACTACTGCAGAGAAGATTGCAGCCTATGTCAAAATCGACTTCCCAGCGCAGCTCCTGGCGTTGGAATAGTACATAGGAGCGATAGGTTACATCCGACACCTGATTCTATAATATGCACTATTCATTGAACCCCTGCAGGCTAGGAAAGTCGCGTTGCTTGCCGCTGGAATAGACAATGGCAAGGTCGTCAACGGGAACGATAGCAGGCGAAGGACATAAACCAGGATCCCCTTCTATGACCCAACAAAGGCAGAATCGGAAGCGTTCAAAACTATATAGTCTGAGGTCAGATCAGGACGCATGCTGTCTCACCTCGATCCAAAGAAGCGTCTGTTTCTGCGGCTAATCGGCAGCCTTGAACGCGACTTTGGAGCTGTCCTGTTCCACGTCAACGAAGGTTATGTTTGGAAGGAAGGGACGTATACTGAGGTCAATGTCGTGCTCCCTATCGCCTTTACTAGCAAGACCTGGACTAGAGCGGTGGCGTGTTATGGTCATCAGGAGTTGGAAGTAGCGTGCCTCGTGTGGGCAGTGAGGGGACTGAAAGCACATATCGGGTCGTCGGAGGGATCTCTGACAGTGTTTACCGATAATTCAGCGACGAAGCCAATCATGGAGAGGACGACATTAGAGACAACCAGCGCTGACAGGGCCATCAGGAAGCTAGTCGACGCGTCTATCTAACTCTCTGAGTTCGAGCTCTGCGTCCTCCATATTCTAGGCAAGAGAATCTCGTGCCAGACGGGCTGAGTCGTCTGAAGGCCCCGGAGACAGACCTGAATCTCGAACCACAACGCCCTGGCTATACCGCGCTTGAGGACGTACTGGTTGGAATTGAAGCCATGATGGTGGACGACATGAAGGAACGCTTACAGCAGGGATACCTCGACGACACCAAATACATTCCAATTCTGAGGATGATCCTGAACCAGGATGGAGGTGATGCAGCGTTAACGATGGACCGGCTGCGCAGCGAGGACGCTACACCTGCTTCCAAGCGCGGCGTACCGTTTCTCCTGAAAGAGGGATTGCTGTATCACGACAGAGTTGACGGATACCTTCGACTCTGCGTTCCCCGTGCATTGATTGACGACATGCTGAAGATGGCACATGATGATACTAGTCACTTCGGCACGGAGCGTATGGATGGAACTATCTGGGTTGTCGATTAACAACCTTACTTACCGTGTCAAAAGCCATATCTATGGTTGCCGAACGTGTTGTCTTGGCCATACGGATCGCCAGCAAAGGATTAGGAACTGCCTTCCCATTCGACCCCTATGTCGCCTATGCACACTATCACCATTGACTTCATTACAGACCTTCCGCCTGTTCCGAGCAGAGGACCGCGACGGGCTATTGGCGACTTCAATGAGTTTGATCAGTTGCCGACAGTCACTTGCGCTGCAAGCAAAAGAAATCTCCTTATTCCCGGCCATTCGACATACAAGGCATATCACTGGGCAACGGCTTTGGCTCGTCAGTTGATGTTGGTAGACTGGGGAATGCCAAAGGTCATCATATCAGACAGAGACTCGAAGTTCACTTATCCCTTCTGGCGTCAGTTGTGGAAGGACTTTGGTATGCGATTAGCGATGACCACGGCATATCACCCTCAAGTTGATGGTCTCTCCGAACGACACAGTCAGACTGTTGAGATTGCCCTGCGATTCTATTACGTCGAGAATCCTCACACCGACTGGACTCGTTTGTGGCCAAGTGTGCAATGAATCTCAACAACGCTCTGAATGCAGGAGCGAACACCTCCGCGCTCGAATATATCTGCGTGTTCAAGCCCCAAGGGCATTTGGGGTCTCTCACGCCTGTTGAGAGAGTTCCTGGCCTGCCGTATCTCAAGGAAGCGATTCGCAGAGATGCCCGACTGGCTGTTGATTTCGCCAACGTGGAAAGTAAGCAACAATACGATGAGAAACACCGACCGACTACGCTGAGGGAATGGGAGCGGGAATATCTACGACCGCACAGCGGATATCGCTTGCCAGGAAGGCCTCCCCGCAAGTGGTCACAGCAGGAAACCGGACCTTTCAGGTTCAACAGAGTTGTCAACGACCTAGCCTACGAATTGGAGCTCCCAGAGCAGTGGGGAATTCATCCTATGATCTACTTTCGATACCCAGAACTTAACGCGGATGACCATCGTGGGCGCTTTGGAAGGAGGATCTAATGGAGGAGAGCAGTTTGAAGTGGATTTCATTGTCTACAGAGAAGTGCGCCGTCGAGGCCGATCCGCCACGCCCTTTAAAGGATTCATCGTGCGATGGAAGGACTGGGGCCCTGAGCACGACCGATGGATGAAGACGGAGGACATCGCGAAGGATCTCGTGGACGACTTCCGACAACATCATCCTGGGCAGTTCGACGGAGACGGATTGAGGAAAAAATGAACGCAGGTAGAAGAAGAAGGCCTCGTGAGGATGAATGGCACGAGGATGAGCAAATGAGAAAGTGGATGTACTCTAGCTATCACTGAAGTCAGTGAGACTGTCCACGTGGGTAGCCCCGGTTGTGGAGCCAATACGGCTCTGCAGCCGTAGTTGCAGTTGTGATGATCATCGCTCTTTTTCTTACTATTTGACTATTACTACGGTGACTTCCGTATCAAGCCACCACCAGCCCGCAAGAAGGTCGTAGTGGCTGGAAAGACGCTCCCGATGTCAGATACCAAGTTTCAGAGATTACTTTCTATACTGCGACCTCATCCGGAGAAGATAGGCAGACCCTTACACCCAATTCCTGGTGACGGAGCGTCCCCATTAATAAGAGAAAACCCTGATAGGTACTAGAGAAGATTGGAGCCACAGAAATATACCGTTTGCCAAGCTTCGAGCTCGGACAGCACTTGAAGTAAACACCCAGTACTATGAACATCTTGCAAATGTTCTAGATTGCCCCTTTAGTCATATAGCAGTTATCGAGATTAAAATAGTTGAGTAAGAAGATCAGAAGCAACTGAGCAAAGGAGATAGCAACCTCATTAATTATGCGATTAAGAGATTTCTTAAACAAAACAAAAATAAGAGAGAGGAGTCTAGAGGACCAACTTAGGGACAAGTCACGGAGGAAGAATGTTGTCTATATCTAGGATAAATCAATCGGGTTGCCCAACCTACTGTATTCTGCGGCACTGCAAAATCCGAGGACTCAGTTCGAACACACATGGGTTCGTTGAGGGCTACGTGGAGAGCCAACAATATAAGGTGATGAAGTTAGGTTGTGGAGGAAATCAAGATGCCTAAGCTTGACATGCCGCAAAACGTGAACGGCTTCAGCCAGACTACCGATATATCGCCTGCTGGAATGATCATGCCAGCGCTTGCGACTCCTAGTCTGACATCGACGTTGCGGCGATTGCAGGTTCCAGGACGCTTCGCGCCTTTGCACATTGATTCATAAGTAGCCCGGAGGCTATGTATGGGGGCTACTGCATTGATTGTGGCATCAGCGGTTGCATTTATGTGACTAGCCAGATTCTCATTACGTGAATAATTCTAGATAGTCTAGATACTATAAAGAACACATAGGGTATTAGTTTTAGTCTCTGTACTCACGTTCCTTATTATATTCAGCTTGTAATATGCTATACTCTCTGCAACAATGGACGAATGATCTTCAGTGCGGCCATTTCTAAAGTGGCATGATAGCATATCGTCACGATACCTATCCCCTAGGCTTGGTTTTATGAAGATACTTTAGCCATCTTCATCATATCGAGATAATTCGATTCCATTTGAAACTAGAGAGACCAGACGGCTAAAAGCTCCGGTCAATTGAATTGATTTTCGCGGCACTTGGCAATTACGGGCCTATTTTATACTCGTATTTTCGCCATTCTTTGACGCATTAGGATGACGTCCGGATCTGCCTTAAGTCCTTCGACCACTATACCACGGCCCGTTTTCTCGATATCTCTCGCCATTGATCTGGGGAGTCCTTCTTGCCAATGACCTATAATCAGATTTTAGCTATAAATTCAAATAACTAAAAAGCCTATCTCTCAGCCGGAGGCACATATGGCGCCGCGCGCACTCTCTAGTTCCCCCACGAACAAAC
Source organism: Fusarium albosuccineum (assembly GCA_012931995.1). NCBI lineage: Eukaryota > Fungi > Ascomycota > Sordariomycetes > Hypocreales > Nectriaceae > Fusarium > Fusarium albosuccineum. Next base: position 96,966 of record JAADYS010000605.1, on the reverse strand, counting down.
ACAATGATAGCGACGAACCTTGCAGGCTATTGGCTCATCCCATGGATAGCCTTTCTTCAGGGCCTTCCATGCTTGGGCAATGCCGATGTCTTGCGACGGTCTCACCGAACCCCTCTGTCACAGCGCGACGTTAATTACGTAAACGCCGTCTACTTCGTCAACTGGTAGGTGCCTACTAGGAAAGTGACTTCCAGATGTGACCTAAAAGAAGCATACCCATGAAATCACGGGGCTAAAGACACTGAATGACGTTGCGCATGTTGGTGTTATAGTCGCACACTCGGAAGTAAGCTAACCGACATTGACTACAGGGGCATTTATCAACGCGACTTCCAGCCTCAAGAACTTCCCGTTTCAGCTCTAACTCATGTGATTTATGCCTTTATGAATGTCCAAAGTGATGGAACAGTGTATGTGATGTATAATAATCTCTCGAGTATAGTTATCTCACTCTGTCTCCTCTAGCTACTCTGTAGATACTTACGCCGATCTGGAGAAACATTATGAGAACGACTGTGAGTATAATCCCGTAAGCCTTAAGATACCTATATAGCCTTCCTACCGCTCTGTCTATCATTTACACCCATAACACCGACGATGGCAAAGCCTCACGTTCTGTGTTCCTCATTTTATTACTAACCTATTTTGCAATACCTCTATATAGCCTGGAACGAGGGAAACGACAACGCTTATGGATGCGTTAAGCAACTATATGTCCTCAAGAAGGCCAATCGAAAACTAAAGGTCATGCTCTCTATTGGCGGGTGGACATGGTCACAGACGGGGAACTTTCAGGCGGCAAACACCGCAGAGGGTCGCTTTAGATTCGCGACATCTGCTGTCACTCTTATGAAAGACTGGGGATTTGATGGTATAGATGTCGACTGGGAGTACCCTAATAATGAGGCGGAAGCGGCCAGTTTCAGCCTCCTTCTGAAGGCCGTTCGTGACGAACTTGACTCTTATGCCGCTAAACATGCTCCTGGTCATCACTTTATTCTCTCCATCGCGGCACCGGCGGGCCCCCAACACTACGGAAAGCTTGACTTTCCCGCGCTTGCCCGAACACTTGACCATATCAACCTGATGGGCTACGACTACGCCGGATCGTTCACATCAGTCACCGGTCATGCTTCAAATCTCTACAAGAACACGCAGCTACCCGGATCCACACCATTTAATACGCACGATGCCGTACAGGCATATTTACAAGGCGGTATACCGCCACAAAAGCTCGTTCTCGGCATGCCAGTTTACGGTCGAGCGTTCCAAGCAACATCCGGCCTTGGTCAACCATACTCTGGTGTTGGGCTGGCTAACTCAGGACTCGGCAATTGGGAGGCTGGTGCTTGGGATTATAAAGTTTTGCCTAAGCAAGGTGGAAAGCTGTTTTATGATGATATTGCACGGGCCTCATACAGTTACGACAATATTACGCACGAGCTAATATCGTATGACTCGCCTCAATCCGTTCAGAATAAGGTCGCATATCTCAGGAAGATGGGGTTAGGGGGCGCCATGTTCTGGGAGGCCTCTGGCGATAGAGCCGGACCACAGTCACTGGTGGAAACCAGTTCCAAATCGCTTAGATCGATTGACCAAACCAAAAACTGGCTTGATTATCCTTCCTCCAAGTACCGAAATATTGCCTCAGGTATGAGTGATTGACGATATCGGTTTTTCCGTACGGTTGGCGATGAGCAACGGCGAGAGGAAGCTACCTGTCCTAGACAATTCTCTGGCTTTCCTGAAATCTACTTCGCCTTAACCGCACAAAAACACAAAAGGAAGAGGGAGAAATAGATAGATAGATAGTACGATGTGGGTAGAGGAATCAAATTAAGGAATAAATCTACATCCTTCCTTCCGTCCTTAATTGATCTATGTATATATCAAAGGATAGATTAGCTATTACGTATTTGCCGACGAATGACGAATGCCAGTGCTTTAGAGTAAGTGTGGGACGTTATTAAAGATACCAGTTCGTCAAGTAATCTATCATAGGGTTCCGCCGATGATATAGATTATATTCATATAAAACATAGGAAACCTAGGTATCGCCATGTTTGGCCCGAGTTTGAAACTACTTAAAACTATTTGGCCAGCTCTATCTTTTTCCTCCTATAGCTGATTCTTTTTTCTAGATCAATTATAGTTCAGCTTATCCCTCTTCATGCACAAGCCGCAGATAAAGCAAATAGCCCCGCTTGAGGTGATCATATAAAGAATGAAGCTAATGACCTTGGCTGTCACCTCGATGCCTTGTAACACTACTTTCGGATCTGAAGACCGCCAGACTGTAGACGACACGCCCGACAACGCCTCTCGAATGTCCTCCTCATCGTACTGGCCCGATTCCAGAACGGATGAGAGCATTAGAAATCCTCGATTTTCGTAGATGGCGCCTGCGATCACCAAAGACAACGAAATACCGCCCATGAGGGCCATGTTAAAGACGGCAACGCCGTCGGCTCTCTGCTCCGGCGTCTTGAGGAGAACATTGGAAATGGCTGTGCCGTGTTGAAAATGAAAACCCAGCCCAAAGCCGATGAGAGCAGTAAGGCCCATCACCGTGGACTCAGAAGCCCCGGGCTCAAGGATGAGCGCAAGGGTCGTACCAGCAGCGAAAGTGACTGTGCCACCCACGATAAAGATGGCTTTGTATCGCCCTACCCTAGGGAGGGAGGCCCCGACGGCGAAGACGGTTATAATGAAGGTCAGAATGAAAGGTAGCATGCGAACTGTCTGCTCCAGCGCGCCAAGACCGCGGGCAAAGGCAAAGAAGAGAGGCATATAGTAGAGTGGGACGGCATAGGCGACACCAGCGCAAGCCGAAGCGATCCATACGAGTAGAAGTCCGTCCTGTTTCAGGACGTGAATGATAAAGCCTCGCTGCTCTGGAGAAGTAGTGAGATATCCATGCAGCGTCCAGCCGAGAAGGCTGATCAAGGAGACCCCAAAGATCGTCCATGCGGCTATGGTAGATCCAGAATTCCACCTCCAGACCGGCCCTGGGAAGGTAGCTGCGATGCCAAAAAGCGATGTCACGGCCATCGAGACCGCAATCCCTCCCGCATCAGACTTGGTCATACGCTGGCGCTTGGGGGGATTGACGAGCGCGTCATTTCTCGGGAGACACACCAGCGCCAAGGCGCAGGCGAGACCTAAGAAGGGCAAGTTGATGTAGAAGGCCCATCGCCACGTCAATCTCGTGTTCTCCGAGAATGCGCTGCCGATTGGACCCCCTACGGCCAGGCCCACCGCCCATGCTCCGCTCAGGCCTGCATAAAGAACGGGAACCTTGGTGCTCCCAGGGAAGGAAGTCAAGTACGAGGTGGCGCTGCCGTAGAATGGTGGTCAGCATGCGGAAGCTGAGGATTGAAAGGTTCTCTTATTCTTACCAATGTTGGCAAATCGATCCACCGATACCCATGACAACCCTACCAGCAATGATAGTAGAGAGAGTCTGCGCGGCACCTGCCGTCGCTGCTCCAGCGGAGAAGATGGCGATGCCGATGGGGTACGCTAAACAAATGTCCATGAAATGAAGGATCTTATGGGCAAGAGGCAGGGTGGCAAAGTTGGCTAGCGAGTAAGACAAGCCAATCCAAGGGAGAAGCTCAATGTGGCCAAGCTCCTCGTAGAGGCGTGGCTGGATATTAGCCACGTTGCTGACATCAAACCCTCCACCAAGATCAGTTATGAGCCAGCAAAGGAGAGGACGAAAAAGCTTCACGGTTCTCTAGCAAGGGCAGAGGGACAAACAAAGAGGAAAGCGTAGATGGACACATATGCAGTTGACGTAGAAGGAAGCATCGGGAAGTTTTACCATTGATGACGGACGTCAAGTAGATGGTGATGAAAGTACCCACCCACTTCCATTGTAGTGGACTCTGTTTTGTAGGAAGAGCCTCCTCCCTCGACTGAAAAGACTCATCCTCAACGCCTTGGTTCATGCCGTGTTGTGTGTCGCCTGATTGCGCGTTTATATAGCGAGTCAATCCTTTAGAGCTATCAGCAAGAGTGAAGGCCGTGTGAACATTGGAAGATGAATAAATACTCAAACATAGCCTGTGACTCTAAATAGCACATTTATATAGATCAAGCAGTAAAACTTGTCAGCACCTAACACTATAGGTTTAAGTCTTACAACGAATGAAACTAGGGAAGATAAGACGGGTAAGCGAGAAAGCGCGGCAAAAATAGGACCTTGTGAGGCTAAAAAGCAAAAGGTGTAAATCGGCTGGAATACGCGTAAAGTAGTAAGGACACCAATGCATATATGCCCGATTTCGTTCTGTAGATAGCAAGTATGGCGCTCACGCTTATTGCCAGCAGTTTTGGATTACCTTACGAGGGCGGTCTTTTCCATACCAAGCACGTTCAGTCGACTTCCCAGAGAAGGTGACAAAGACTGATGGAACGTCACGTTCCCATAGTACATAGTTTTCGTGCATACTAGATAGAAACAACATCCCCAGGCGTCATCGATTGCGCCGAAATGGCTAATAGTGCCTTCCGACCCTTATAATGAGAGTTTAGTGGCGTTCCGAGGCAAGGTGACGATAGTAACAAGAAGACGACGTAAAAGGAATTTGAGACAAAGAGAACACTTGGTCCTCGAACACAGGTCGGATCGGATACAAGGTCTCAGCTCAATTGGCGGAAGCATGAACATGAACCAGGTAGACAGGTGTGTCTGGTTGACGTCGTAGCACACCTCGTGAGCTCATTGGATCCTGCTCCGCCAATAAAATCCGGGATGAGCCGCCACTTGTGATTTGGGAGGCAAACTCGGTAGCCCCACCTCCGGGCTCTGCTTTAAGACAGCTTGGTTATGACGAAGACGGCGATTCGTGAGGGCGAGACCGTTGGTCAACAAGCTTGCAAGATTCTGTGATTGTTAGTAACCATAGCATACTATGAGATGAAATAACGAAAAATACCTTCTGTATTGCTTCGGCCTTGATGAATCTGAAAGAGAATCGGTTTTTGATCGTAGAGACATCAATGCCGAAGACCCCTTGCAGCAAACCAGGCAAACCGGTAGCTACAGCGCTTATAACACTACCAATTAGGGGTATGAAAGCGGTATGAAGCAGGCGAAACATGAGGATTGGGTGCAGGAATTGCTGAATGGGTTGGATGTAACTCGAAAGGTCTTCTAAAATGCTCGTGGAGGAAGGTGTCAGGGACCAAAGGTAACCAAGTGAGTGAATAGCTCAGGCAGCTAGATAGCGTCGAGAAGGGAGGTAACGAGGTGTGACGGTATTGATTCTTGCCCTACTTTATATCCTTCGTGTCTTCCTCGCGAGCTTCGCCCGAGCTTCCACTCGACCTTGCAGTTACATTCTTCAAGACCTCCTTTTCATTCCAAGATCCCCTTTCCATCCCAATAATTGGCGCCTTTGCCAACACCCGAGATGACTTTTCTGGTCGGCCTGATCTTTCTTTTGGAGGTCATGACACCATTATCAGGCTTACCCTGGGGGCACACTAATTGTTGACCCTCTCTACGTCCCTTTGAGAAAGAGGGTCGAATCAACTAGGGGAGGCCGAGGCACGAGGAACCCGAAATTTGCCCATTCAGCGCACTAGGTATATAGCATCACGGATGGTGTTTTGTACTCCATGCTATGTTCCGGTGTCATGACCAATGTCTTGGCTTGCAAACTTAGAAAAGCTGGGACTAGGCCGTATTGTTGCCTTCCTCATTGAACAGAGAGTTAACCTAGACGGACTGGATAGCACAGGAAAAACGCTGCTTGCCGACGCCCTCTTACACGGCCGAGAGTCAACGGCGATATTGCTAGTGCACCAGGCGGGATCGATTGGGTTCCAACTCCCTCGGTTTGATGCATATCGCGCTGCAGTCTGCCAGGGCCTGATAGAGCCCACCAAAGTGGTAGCGAAAACCAAATAATAGACCTCAACTCCTGTCTCACGCTCGGTTGTACAGCGTTGACGCTAGCCATCTGCCACAGACGCGCGGGTACTACGCACCCTCCTGAATCTCGGGGCAGATGCAAAGGTCCCGTTGAAGCAATCTTGTCGGGACCATACATTATTGTCTCTGTTATGGGCTTTATAAACCGGTGTGTCGGCTGTACGGGACTTTGTAGGTACTAAGGGCCTTGTTGACCTCGTCACTACCGTTTCCACTGGATAGGTTACTCCGAGATAGAAGAACTGGGAGGTGCTGGCATTGCAAACATCGCTCGATCTGCTCCAGAGAGAAAGACCCGCCGTGTTTCTGGTGGCTGTGCTCCCAGCTAACGAGTTAGACTGCTTTCTAGATGCTCTGTTATAGATCGTACTGTCGATTGATCGTGCGGATGCGGGCCTCGCATCGGCCCTACTATAAGACAGGGCCCAGGTTCGTGTAGGCATCTTCCTTTAGCTACTAACAATTCCCGACTCAGCCACATTTGCTAAGAACACTCTACGTTCTCTTCGTCAGTAGCTAAGGCTCCTTCAAAGCTTTGACCTCGTCTATTCCTACTGTGTCAGTCTTCCAGATGACTAAATGTGACTTACGATTGACTACTTCATCGAGAATGTCCCTCGGCACGCTCTCCAGCTGGTAGATGAACTAAAACGACGCGACCCTTCACTGTTAGCACGGGGAGTTCGGATGACGGATTCTAGAGAAGCAGGACCACCAGTCATACCAGGGCACATTTGACGTCGTTCCTCGGCGTGTCGATGCAAATACGCACTGGTCGTGCGTTGTCGACCGCAGTAGTAGATATAGTGTGGCTGAAGGTATGTACAAATGCTGGGACATCCCTGAGCTCTCCCTCGCCCCCACACCCCCCTCACCTTAGCCTAGTACCTAATCGTGAAATTAACGCAATGGGGCCTTATAGAGACAGACTTTCAAATTTCAATCACCGCCCACTTCTATGCTCACTGCCTCGTAGCCATGGCATAAAGACTTTTGAAGGCCCGCAAATTCATCGCCGCTGGAGTATAAGGATTCCTACTCAGACACAGACCTGTTGACCATCAGTTCAATCTCAATCTCAGCCCCTCCGTCAATATGAACCCGACACTTGAACTCCATGCCTTTGCTTTTGTAACGATAATAGCATGCACATTTCAAACTATTTTTGCCAGCACTCTATATTATCGCCATTTCAATCCCGCGGCCAAGTCGAAAACGGGGCTTCCACGAGGCGCTCGACGGATGTCAGCCGCCATTCGAGCCCAAATTCTGGTCGGCATCGTTGCCGTCCTCGTCGGAAGTGTATTCCAGGTGACATCATGGAGTTATGGGAGTGCGGGTCTGGAAAGGGCTTTCGGGGTGATCACAATCATATCTTATTCTCTATTTCAACTATATCTCCCACAATCTCTCAGAAATACGAAGAACTGATTCCGTCTCCTTAGGTATCTATGTTCCCTGAGGAAGCCCTTTCAGCCGCAGGAGCATCGCAGAGCGGCTGCTCCTTTGACAAGTTTTGGGTTCAGAACGAACTCGTCTGGCGGATCTCTATGGGCCCATTCGTTTCCCTTGCCGTTGCCACAATCACCGCTTCTACATTGCGAATCACACTTTCTGCTCATTGGCCAGCTGCCTGGATGATGTGGATGCGTCTCTGCTGCCTTTTAGGCGTAATACGGTGCTTTTGCTACGTAGGTTTGCTTGGCGGGTCGCTCAATTGCTTGCGAGCATACATGCTTCTCTCGGCACTATTGTCTCTTTTTGGTGTATCGTGCTTCGCCCAGAACCAGGCACCTGCCAGGGTACTAAGATCTTCGGATGGAGGGCTTGGGAAGGGGATTGCTTAGTTAGCCGCGACTACTTCAGCCAATCCAGGCCCTTGGCGTCGCTCACCTGGAGACGACCAAGCATCATAACGCGGGATAGCTATAGATCTCTCGAAATACTTTACGGCCACCATCCCAGCATGGCGACCAAAGCTTATCACACCAGATCCTCTGACTCCGTCGCGTCCAAGATAAGGGCTCGACGGTACGTAACGATGCTATTTATTCGGTCATATCTTTTCCTAACAACGAATCTATATATAACCCCTTTGATCGGAAGCTACATCTAAACAAGATTGAGGTACCGAAGCCAGATGCAAACGAGATACTTGTCAAAGTTGTCGGCGCGTCACTCTGTTCACTCTGACTGCCTGGTCTTTGATGCAGACTTTGCCATGAACTATCTGCTTTGTTTGGTACCCAGCTTCTACTACAATAAAGAACACATTTTCTTAATTCATCATGGAATCATAGCCAATGCCAGCACTTTTTGCCTAATTTTTGACTTTTCAGCTGCGGAATAGCAATAACAAGAAGAGTCACGCCTAGCTGCATAATAGGAGGCTATTTTGCCAAAGTTCATGGACGGAAGGCTCCAACTGTAGTCGGGCACGAGGCGACGCGTACCATCGCACAGGTGGAGAATCGAGTACGACGACTTGTAACTGTAATGCAGTCGGATTTCTTGCATCTAATGGCTGTTCTAAGTGCGATGCCTGCACCTCGTGGTAAGGGCAGAGAGTCGCTATTTTCTCGTCATATCTAACTACCTAATCGCCGAGAGCAGGTCAAGGGTTGGGTACGCGCTGAATCTCAGAGCATAGGGCTTCAACTACAATGGTTACTTTCAGGAATACGTCGTTGTTGATACCCGAAGCGCTGTGAAGCTCCCGCAGACCGAGAACATCGTCTTTTTAGCGTCCCTTTGCTATGCAGGTGTTACTGCGTTCAATGCAATCAAGGAATGTCAAGTCGCCCCTGGAAAATGGGTGGCTGTCATCGCTGCCAGAGGGGTCGAGCAGATAAGCATTCAGTACACCAAAGCCATTGGACTCAACGTCATCGCTGTTAATATCAACGAGGAGCAACTGAACGCCGCAAATATGGCGGGAGCAGACTATCTTCTTGGTCCGTCAACTTCAACTTACTTTGATAGTGTCCAAGAGACCGTGAAAGATGATATAGATGTCGCTGTCAACCTTGCTGCATCGAAGCAGGAGTACGACGATATGCCGCCGATCATTAAATGGGGTGGCATCCTGATGGTTGTAGGTGTGCCAAGCGAGCCACTGACGATCGATCCGCTAGACATCATATTTGAAGAATACGTCATAAAGACGGCGTGCAGCGGCGCGGCCAAGACGTTGGAGGAATGTCTCCGGTTTCAGTACCGAGAAAAACATCAAACCATTTGCAGAGTTTGTCAGGCTAGAAGATTTCCCTTTATCGCTGGAATCGAAGAGAATGGCAAGGCCAAAAGCGCGTACGTGTTGGGCTCCAGGGAATAATACATCTATTTGTCGGACATTAGTCTTGCACCACCGCACCGTTTGCATGTTAGTCATTCGCGGAATAGACTATGTGTCATTCTGCGTGTCTACTCATATCGCCTTCCTTGCACTGCAAAATTGTCTGGTTTACCGGACGATAACTCTAAAACTTCATAGAGATTGACCCACATTGATCGGTCGGTTGGTGTAGATACCGGTTTGAGATTGAAGAAGATCAGTGTGATTGTAAGGTCAAAGTTGACGGCAAGGATCNNGCTGTTGTTGTGTAAAAACTGTGCTCTTTGTTGTGGCTGCTGACGTCTGTGTCTGCGGCACGAAAAGCTAATCTAGAATAGAAGATTGACCCACATCACCAGGCAGGCACCTCACTCCAGGCAATCTTTGACAAAGCCAACTCTTTTTTCCAGTTAATGAAACCCAGTATGATAAGAAAGTATATAGACTAACCTCATACGTACGCCGCCTAAGAAGTAGTAAGAGGCTTTTGATTTCCCATCACAATCTAACCCACCTACTTATTATTCCATATAAGAATTCGCCATTCAGAATCCATATACTATGCAACCTAATTAATACTATTCTAGGTCTAGCCTATCCCAGTTAGCCCAGGGAATAATTTTTCTTGTTTTCTTTTTCCTTTTTTTTATTATCAAAGGCAACGAAATGGTCAGTAGCCTCCTGTGCTCTTAGATTTCGAGACTCGTCTGTGATGGCATTAGTAATAAAAGCCTTATGCTGAACAGTCGCCTGCGTGACATCCTTTCCCCCTCAGATTAGATCTTTGCCAATCAATCCCGGCCAAACTCCTCATTTTCCCCCTTCCTCCTCAAGTCAGAAACGTCTTCGCGCAAAGAGAAACCGATTTCGATCGATATTAGACGTAAAATACATATCTTACTATTTCTCCCTGACTATAGAAGCTATGGGGAGAAAACTCTAGTGCCAAGTTCGAGGGGTTATTTGAACGAGAACGTTCATATTATGCTCTCAATAAACAACTCAGAGACTGATGTTTTGCAGGAGAAAGAAAGAAAAATGAGGTGTGCTCCAGTTTACATATCCCCCAAACAGGTTCGAATAGAAGCTTTAGCGAAACTTGATGAGTTCGAAAACCTTCCATCTACCGACTGGGTTGATGGATCTACCATCCGCCTCGATAAGGAGGGAGTCTTCACCCACGAAGCATGGAACGAAAATTCATACCAGGTTCGCTTACTCAAAGTCATATACTCCACGCTCTCTGTGTTTGCCCTTCGTTCTAGGGTTATTCCGAGTAAGGATCGAAGATTATCATTCGCTCGTTTCGGCTTAATTATCGCTATTATAGGATACTGCAACCTCTGGTCCAGAGAGAGCATAGCAAATCCCGACTGTGGCCCCGCGCAACGACAGAATCGACGGGTACTGGATCCCAAGAGCCTTTTATCTTTCATTCAGGGCAAACCCGACGCGTTTTCTTCTTACGAGAATGTTCGAGCCCTTCTAGAAGAAGTGCCGGTTACTCGCCTTCAAGCATCAAACTTACGCGGAACAATGACAGTGAATATCCGCATGTTTATGATGTCATGGGACTTCGAACATAGGCTGCATAAAGTTTCCTGCTGCTTATGTAATGTAATAGGTGAAGGAAAACGAATCGCATGTAAGTCTTTAACAAGGTGGCGTTGGCCGATAACAAGCGAGTAACGTCTTGAGAAGGAAGATGATCAGTCCGGCTCTGTTACCTCGTCACCTTCAGGGCTTACACTGATCCGTCGATGATTGTTCGCATTATGGCAGCTACCTATGTGAACAGACATTAAAGCGAAGTGTTGTAAAATGGCAAGGAATGGCTCTATGGGTCGTTAGAGCAGTGATATACTTACTGGGAAGCTGAATAACATCCGATGATGCAACGAGGTGTAAGCCGTCTCTACCGTACATGGGACGGCAACTAGGGGGTCGAAGTTTAGAGGTTATTGAGTCACTTCTATAAATCTACGGTGCAAGTCTATTTGTCTCCATCAATGCAAAGACGATCCATGTTCACGTAATGGTTGGGAGATACATGTGGGAATCTCGCTCGATAAAGACGGAAATGAAGGCAAGGCAAGCTTTAAAAACAGCTCGTGGATGTTCACTTTCCAGGCCGCCCCCAAAGCTTCTTGGGCCTTGCGAGACTTCGCAGCTTCTATAACCTCCAGCAGAAGCCAAAAGCGCATTGGAAGACGAGATATTTCATGCTACACAGTTATCTACTCGTATTAGAGGGGGATAATCCTGTTGCGCTTATCGACGGGACTGTCGATATGTCGACCGGTGCCACATATCGCAAGCTAGGTGCGTATATCTAGTATAGAATTAGAACGTGAATTATAGCTAAGATTTATTAATGGCCGTTACACGTGGTTAAAGGGAGTTATAATTGGACATTGGTGGTTTACGAATCTAGCCTCATGAATAGCAGAAAGTCTCTCGTCGCTGCGTTAGTAATACATAGAAATCCGCCTTTTGAAACATTTATTAATAGGATAGTCAAACCGGTCGATCTTGAGCTATTATTCCATTGGCTTCCGAATGACAACAGAGGGTTATGCTGTTCGAAAATAAGCAAAGAAACAGACGACTCCCTTGTAAACCTCCTAAACTTCGTTCACCTCTTGTCGGCCATTGCGCTTCCAATGTCGAGCTCATGAAGCCGTCAATGAGGCTCGTCTACCCGGCCTAAAGTGCTCTCGGTATTAATGAGAGAAGGTTTCAGAAAGATCCTAATCCTACTGCATGCAGACAAGATGAATTATGGTTTTTCATTTTGCAGCGAGAGGCGTCTATTACGGGTACTTGTAACCTACGGGTGAGACTCACCTTAGATAACCACTCTTCCCAGCCCCAGCTATTGAGGGGCAGTTCAAGCACGTCGTTAGCAAGCAAGAATTAACATCATGATCGCAATCAACGATCTTTTCACATCCAGGCTTGGAGAGCTGTTATCGTAAACAGCCGTTAGAGGTCGCCTACGCTCTTCTTCATTAGCCCCGCAATAATGGCATCCACATCTCGAGACGTAGCTCTTAGGGTAAAAAACAGACGTCCCTATCAGCAACTAGGATCATTAAATGTTGCCACGTCAGCGCCCATGGTGTGCGATATGGCATACTAACTCAAACACAGCCAAGATAGGACAGGTGTTACCCTATACTAGCAGGCCATTAAACATCCCAAACCAGATTTCTAAGAAAAAAAAAACAGACTTTCCCTTTTTTTCTTAACTTAGAGAGCTAAGAAAGAGGCAAAAGAAAAAAAAGAAAGAAAAAAACCTAATTATACCTACGGGATTAACAGAGTAGTAATATCTTTCAGGCTATCGATACAGAGTATAACGCATTAAAGTTATTAACCTCAATAAAGTTTACAGATACGGCAAGACCAAGCCCTACAAGGATTATAATTAGTCTCAGAAGTCCTTTTAGCTACCTACGCTCTGCTATGGCGTTTCAGATAAGTTTATTAACTCATAAAATAACGCTGGTTGATCAGGGTGGCTCGTTAACCCTAACCAGCCACGGCTTATAGTGATCAGCAGACTTAACTCCGACAGTAGACCAGTAGACCGTTCATCGAGTTGCTTGACTAAAGCTGTGATATCGCGGTACCGATCATCATGAAACAGGATTGCGGGTTCCTCTTTCCATATGACGATGGGTTGTTCAATCAGCCGGACCTCAGCTATATGATGATGAACCGGCCAGCGAGCAGGGCTCTGGCTGCATAGCAACAAACGAGCGGAGTAGCGACAAAGGGAGGCGGGGGCTCTGGTATTTGAGCACGGTTAGGAGGTAGGCTCGCATCGTTACGTCAACTTCCGAGGTGAGCCCGCAATTCGCGCTTCGGGATCGTCGACCGGAAGGAGTCCAAAACGACCAGAGATACAAAACCTCCCGCCCTACCAGATGCATCTGACTCTGACTAGCCTTGCTTTAATCAGTTTTTTTTTTTTTTTTTTTTTTTTTTTTTTTTTTAATTTTAGCCCTAATTTCTATGGTGGTAGGGACATGCTTAATGGCAGAAATCTATCTATTATATAGGAGGCGATTGTAGAAACCTTCTATAAATTAAGAAATCGGCTGGTTCGATAGGGTAAAATAGTCGAGAGCGTTAACCTTTAACTATATATAAGATTTGTGTAGTGAATTTAGGCTCAACAGTGCGTCAACTTGATTCCATGATTATGATCTTCTATGCAAGGGAGACAGTGGGCTAACGGCGCGGCTTGCCTCCAAAGAGGAGCCTTAAATGCCATCAATATCGCTAAATAGGGGCGTTGCCATTGGATTAGGCCATGTTGACATAGAAGTCAAACTTTCTAAGGGTCCTTTCCCAGAAGCAGCTGTTAGTACTCCGTATATAAGTAGGATACCTAGAGCTTTATACGTTTGTGTACGATAGTCCGTATAAGCCCCGCTACTAGCATGTACTCATAGCCCACACAAAGAATTTTAGAAATCCTTTTGTGTCTAGGATAGGTATATATACAGCAGACAAACATCTAGTGGCGCTCAATAATTTAAGTCGCTCCCAGAACACTATGTAACATAGTCGATGCTTTTGTTGCACGCTGAAAATCGTATATATTATATTTTGATCAACTCCCAGGGCTAGCTAGATTCCATCAATAGTCAAGCAGCCGTCGCGAGTTATAAAGAGTGAAAGGGATGCTAGGCGAGTTAGGCTTTAGAACACTATGTTTAAGGTGCTCTGAAACGGTAGGCACCGGGTATTTCAGCACATAGAAGAAATCGCGTACGTTCTCTAGTATGTCCCTTGCCACAATATTTTCTAGCGATGCCATTTTGAAGGATGGGCAGTTGCGTCGAGATTTGATCGATCGGGTAAATAACGTGGTTGCAGATGCGAATCACTATAAGACTTCTCGACTTGTGACGAGGGATGTGGGGATTGTAGTTGTGAATGAAAGAAATACATATATTCGGAGAACTCATCTCTCCTTTCCTCGACAAATCAAAATTTATGTAGATCCCAAGGACCCTGGGTGAGCGGACTCTAGTCTTTCCATAATACCGTTCAACAAATCCTCCAAAGCAAGCTTACAAAATGCATCGTTGACTCTTCCATCGTCTTCGCCGGGTAAATTTGAACTGTCGAGAAACTTGAGAACGCATTGCTGCCCGTTCGCGTCCCAAAAGTCGCGAACCTCGGATACCGCAAGCCTGCAAACCTCGTCTAGGTAGGGGGACTGAGGCCGTTCTGATTTAGGGAAGACAATAGACCAAATAGAGTGCCAACGAGCCCTCTCGTCCAGGTCACCCCTATCCCTTTCTGTCAACCACGCCCTCTGGTCCAAGTTAATTCCTTCAATATGTAGCGAATCCTGTTGCCGACACTTCTCCGTTAAGATGTGACTATCGCGGTCGGCTACCGAGTTGAAAGCCTTCCAGCATATTGGGCAGTAAGGGGGTTTACTGTGATGCGCCACAATATGGTTAATAACCCCCTTAATCGACCGTAGGTCATCTAACAAGAGACACTTCTGATGTTTTTTGGGGTTCGAGACATAGAAAGGGCAGGCGAGATGGAAAAATCCTTTTGAACGAGCCTCATTCTTTTCGCTGGCATGCTGCCTTTCATCCGCTGACGTCGAGGCTTCTCGAGAATCTGACGCCTTGAAACGTTTTCGAGGTGGCAATCTATCGTCTCGCGGCGCGGTGTGTTTCACACCACCACGCCAGTTTTCGAATTCCTCTCTCGAGAATAGTTGCAGTTTGGGTCTTTGAGCCTGAAGCCTATGATCCGAAGGGAGTTCATATTTTTGTGGTGGGTCCTCGAAATGATCGGAATCACTACCACTATCATCCGAAGAAGATGAATTGCTTAAGTTTTTGTCTTCTGAGGACGGGAGTATGGGGTAGTTTTCATCCGACGCATTGGAACTCTGGGTGGGGGGCTCAGCGGCCCGTTTGGTACCAGCCAGGGCCGGCAGGCCATCCGATCTGAGTCGAGGGGACACTCTGGCAATCGCTATTGGCCCATCATGGTCGTGAATGTGTGGGCTGTTCATGACCGATAATGTGGATGGAGTGGGAAAGATGCACGCGAGGGGACAGTAGGCCGTGTAGTGCGAGCGTGTGTAGTTCGCAATTCACACTTCGACATCAACTTGAGGGCATACTTGGGGCTTTTATAGTTGAAATCCTTTCACAGTTGGCACAAAGCATAGCTGTGAATTCGATTTACCAGTATGAGGTCGGCTTGGTATTTAGGCACACTAGCAAATCCACCTTAGCCGACTTGGTATTATTTTGCGGCTTAGACGCTGCGATGAGCCAATCATTGCCCATATCGCTGGGGGTCTGACAAGCAGGGCAGCCTCTTGTGCTGCCTTGTGTTACACAGTTGTGGAATCGCCATGCGCAAGGTTTTCCGATTGGGCACATTCAGTCCCAGTTACCCATGCATACGCAAGACTGGGTTTCGACTCAGTTGAGGCTGGCACCACCGAAGTGAAGAGAGCTATTGGCCATATGGATGTCTACTCAAGTCCGAAATTGTTTCGAGCACAGCAACAGTGACGTCAACGATGCCTGAGAATTGCCGAGCGCTCGCAAGGCCTGGCAAGCCCACGTTTGTGGCCATTGTCAACTCGATCCTGAGAAAGGTTACCTGGTCGGTTTCGCTCCGGTCAGACAGTTCGACACGTCGAGATTTCGATTGCGTGGCATTAGACCGATCCCGATTGTAGCTGTAGCAGCGGTTGATGTGTTGACAGGCGGGGAATCATGACCAAACACCGACTACCCTTGGATCTACTTGAGAACTAGTTGATCGATTTCGCACTTGACAAAATAGACGAAAACTTGGTTGCTGGTTGCGCAGGCGATAATGTAACCGGTAACCGTTTCCGCGCCATGAGGATGTAAAATGCCGTGGCGCGGACCGCAGCCACTGACCATGATGCTGGCATCGTGCCTGACTTTATAGGCGTCATCTGTAGTGTCGATTGGGATGACAGAATCAGCGCCAATGTCTTCGACAGCAAGGGAGCGTCCTGTCGGATCCAGATTTGCCTGCTGAGGGTAGGAAGTTACTTCATTTTTCTCTATCCTCAATGCTTGGCATCCAGCTTCTACAACAAAAAAGAACACAGTATGTAATTTTTCTCGTTCCGGCAAGGGATCGTTTTCATCAGATTCAACCTGCCACCCTCGACGTCTCACACGTCGACGGCTCCATAGCCAGACCTAGACGCAAAGAGACGAGGCTTATTTTTGTTAAGCTCGAGATGAACCAAGTCAAGACTAGTGTCCTTCTCATGCTTGATGTTAGCCGCTTTATTCTCAATATCAAGGCCATAGAGCTGGAGGAAATTGGATATCGAGTCAGCTACGTAGAGTCCATCAGGTGAGCCAAACGCCACTCATGACAGAAGGCCCGAGATGTTGCTTTCTAGTTGAATGCCGAACTCAGATCTACTTTCGGGAATCCGTCTAGAAAGGTATTTATGCTCTACACCGCCGAGGACGATAGTGCCTGCCGGGGGAGACTCCGTGGCAGGGCGAATACCCTCATGCGCGGCCGAGGCAAGTATGAGCGACGCAGCAGTGCTGATTAGATTGAGCTTCATATCGATGATGGAAAGAAGCGGACGGGAAGGGCTAGAGGTCCAACCTTGCCATTCAGGCGTCAGGATTGATATGTCGGCCGTTTCAGGGGTGCTTAGACCGCCGAAACCAGATTTTGGACCTCAGGTTTGAGTATCGATTTGCAAGGGGCAAGGAAATAGGCTTGAACAAGCCTTCCTGCTACGCTCGAACCTTGTATTGGTTTATTATTTAGTCCGGTTTTGGTATCCCGACATAGGTATAAAGCCGTAGGCTACACGAGAGGAGTCCCCACAAGCTCGGAATTTACGCGATGAAGCTACTATTTCTGCTTTCGTTCCTCCAAGTCATTCCTACTACCTTTGCTGAGGTTGGCCACCACGCACCATCACTACTAACTCCACTGTCAACGATCGCAACCGGCAGTCCCGTTGCCCTCGATCTAGATGCACGACATTTAAACCGCACCATCTATAGTAATTGTCGCCCGCCACAGCCGTCGAATGGTTGGTCCGTGTTCGACCACACCGCAAAGCTGTTCTGTACCAAAGTCGAGAACACTGGTTTCGCGCGGAAGAATGATGTGATTCAGCAATCGTACAATATGAGTGGAATGACCCACACTTTCTCAGCGTCTTGGGTAGTTTCCTGCCAAAAGGAGTACGACACCATGGGCGTCCGGAAATTCGCATGCAGAGATAGCATCGAGAAGATATGGAGCGGCTGTATGTTTCTTTAGAGCTATGAGTTCCCCTAGCTAATGAAATTCGGTAGGCAATAGTCAAGGAGGCGACCGTCTTGAGGGTTGCTTGCATTACAAGTACTGGAGAGCCCCTATCATTGTATAAACGGCACAATACGAAGGCAGAGTAGTAAGGGCGCAATAACCGTGAGAAGTGGCCAGATACGTAGCGAATAGAACAGCGTAGAGCATGGCGGTGAAGTATCTCAGTGCTGTAATCGAGAAGGCTCATCGCTGTTAGGAGTTTTGGAAGCGGCCGACAATTGCTGCCTTATTGAAGACCTGGCGCCATAGACACTAATTGTGTAAGACTTGATGCGGCCTCCCCGGCGATGCCGCAATTACTTCCTGTCTTGTCGGAGACCGAGCCACGTCCAGGCTTGACGGATGAACCTCGTGACCCTGAAGCACTCAAGGTGACCACTTCTGAGGTGAACGAAGGTCCATCTCCAGGGTGTAGGTGGACTGCAAGCATGGGGACAGTGATTTTCTCTGCCTGAGATGATTGTAAAACCATGGTGAAAGATTGCCCGTATATTAAGCTGAATATGGGAGGGCGCAAAGTCAAAGGCGATGGGGAGGGCGTGATAACAGAAAGAGCAGGCGATGTAGGCAGACCAAGGATGGCGGGGGGGAAGCCACTGGGCCTCAAATACGCTTAAAAATGGCAAAAGTGCCGCTCGCGGCGTAACTTAGGGCGCACTAAGAGACATGGCTATCGGCGAGGTGGTCTAAGCTACCCTCCAGTTTGATAGGCTGACGCACAGCGTGATGGTAGATTCGCCAGTCCTTTCTTCAATTCTCAGCAAGACAAACACGACCAGTACACCTGACTCGGGGCCACCGTTCAACGAACCCCTTGGGGGGTATGTTCAAGATGGCTGGTCAGTTTCCCCATACTATCGACGAGATACATAGCACTGAGGAGATTATTCCTCTTCCTTTTGGTCGAGACATTCTGCCTATTGAAACGTAAGACGTGCCTGCATCTGGAAACGCCTGCTTGGTAGTCATTTCAACGAATAACAAAGATAAAGTCCAAAACACTCCGGCATATTTAACAAGCACAGAAACCTCCAGACATCGGTTTACACTTTGACGTGATCCCAGAAGCAACTGGAGTTGATAAACAGGCGTTCAATGACGTAAGCTACAATGGCGCGCGCTATCATATCACGAATGACTTATCAACCTTACGGCCAGATCATCTCAGAGTCTTTGACAGCAAAAGGATCGGCACTGTCGTCGTGCCTGTCATCGAAGGCTTTATCCAAAAAATGGTTGACCAGCCGGTCGATTATGCCGCCACTAGCATGTACAACGCAAAAGCCTGCATGATGAAGACACATATATCCAAGGGCGTTAACACTGGCCGGGAATTTGTGCAAGACGCAATTGTATGGTTTTGACGGGGATAATCCGATCCATGGCAAACTGACGGTTGAAGAGCGAACAGCGGAGAGGGCCGCAAGAACCGACAAGGCGGACTGGGATGAGAAAGTCTGTGGCAAGTCCGGATACGTAATTCTGGCCGAGGCCACTACCCAGATAGACATACCATGGGAGCTTGAGCCATTCTTGTCTAAAGTCAAGGATTCGAATGGACGAGATGGATTTGGTAGTCAATACGATCGAGACGCATCTTGTCCTACCCTGCACCAAACTTCACCGCAGCTGGTGCAACCTAAAGACCATTTATTAGTTGTTATGCGATGACCCTTACCATCCGGAGCTAGGGACGCCCGGCCGCGGCAATAACGCACTGCACCCGAAAAAGTAGCTGATGGCTAATATACTGAGGGTGTGAGCGACTAGAGAGTTTGTGACGGAGAAGATGAGCCCATCCGTCCGTGTCTCGATGACAGCACCCCGAGCTAACCCACCTACAATTTCCACCGGCTCGCACAGTTCCCGTTACCGAAGTAGACGGAAGAGCTTTTTGACTATTACAAAAGGATTGTGACCTAGCTTCGTATCCCATAGTCACTGCCAAGGCGCTGCTTCTACAACTGTCGTCAGAGTCATCATCTTGAAGGATGCATACCGCTTATTATGGTTTCGACATGCGTAATTGCGCCATGAGCCCAATTCCTATTATACAATGTCATTGCGACTACAGCTTCTGCAAAGGCTAATCAGGTAGCTTGTATTGATGTGCTGACTCGACAAGTTACTGTGATTCCCCGACCCTGCGCCTCAGGATCGTTCCACCAGTGTCGAAATTCAGAACTCAAAATCTCTTCCTCACTTTGACAACCACTAGAGTTCGGTCCTGTCCCCATAGCATATACATTCGTCACGGTTGACGGGACGCAGACAGTGGAATATCGCCCCGCTGGTGCGTTCGAATAATGGTCGTCAGGTGCGCTATCGTCCTCACAACCAGGACCACGGCGCGGTGCACCCACGCCAAACTATCTTAGTTCATATGATTTGCCCTCACTTTGTTTTTGGTAATCACTGATACTGCGTGAAGTCAATTTCTCTACGTACCGTTTGTACAGAGGCCGGCACACAGGAATGCCGATGCAGATCATGGTCACGGCGATTTCGGCGGCCGACCATACGATAAGGCCGACAGTGTCCTCTGAGGAGACGTTAGATAGGCGGCGACTGATTTTGAGCCAACACTCACTTGTATAATTCGCGCTTGAAAGTTGTGGAACCTCGATCGTGCGCTTGATACCGCATGCCCAGCTCTGGATGGAGTCAAGGTCAGCAAACCCCAATACCGACGAGCATGATTCCTTACATGACACCAAGACCAAGACTGACGAGAATGACAATCTTTTCCCTCTTGTTCATCTGCAGACGCCAGATGAATAACCACGGGAACACGGCATAGAAAAAGTCGCAAATGACACACAATACTGCTCTCATTAGCTCACTCTGCCCGCGACCTGGCGATAACGCAGATACTTACTACAAAGAAGCATAGATATCGGAGTCGAATCGATATGGCAGCGACCAGGGATACGCCGGTCCCAGAGGTATTTTGGTGGGGAGCATTGAAGCCAAAACACAAAGCATGTAGATATAGAAGCGCCCATCAGGCAAGCCACGGATAGCCAAATAGCAATCTTGTGCCACCGCGCCTCGACAATTCGAAGCAAGAAGAGCCCGAGCGACCACTTTGCAACAGCCATGCCAATCAAAGCAAATGTATGGCCGATCGCCTCAAACAGGATTGCCAGGGGTACATCGTCGGGGTTTCTCGTGGCGATATCGACCAAGTTCTGGCCAAACCCATAGTGTGCTGCGACGCTCGTGAAGATGGTATAGAGGACGAGAAACACCTTGGTTAAAGTTGTCAGTAGGCTGTATAGGGCTTTACCGTAAAGCATGAGACGTACAAATGCCAGATTGTAGACGTGATCGTCTATCCCGAACGAGTTAACAACTATCGCTCTGGTGTAAACCCGCAGCACGACAAAGAGTAAGGTAACAGCCACCATCGCCCACATGATAGCAGTGGCCCGTGGCCCATCGCCTCCTATCGCCATGATTTCGATGTTGATTCACTCCCACGGCCGAAGTTTTGTTGGATTGGTGCCGGTCGCGGGTGCAAGGGAGACGTGCATGGACTGCATGAATGACAATGCAAAATTGAGAATGTAGGTCGGAACTGGAGAATAATGAGAAGAAGTGCTGCTGCTAAGCTAGAATAGAGTGTCAGGCGCGTATGTTATATAGGATTTCGCTGCAGCATCTTCCTAAGTTGGATTCCGGCTCTCGCTGGGTCCATGTCAGCCCGACAGGAAGACACAAGGTTGGGCGGCCTGTTCATTGCAGAGTGTCCTGGTACTCGAAAATTAGGGTCTAGGGGACTGAAACGCCAGTCAGCCTCTCCACCTGCCCAAATCTGTGGTATCTTTCCCATCATACCAGGGTGGGTTACCTGTTGTATCGAGCGTTTCTTAGCCCCTCGAGCCTTGAGGCGTAGACCCGTCGTAACCTGAAAGAGTACGTCCCGTAGCCCCTGGGCTCTGCCCGCTTTAGCTGCAGCCGAGTGGCACTTGGAGATTACGAAGATCAGACTGCTTGGCGCTAACGAACGGGAAGTGCTCCTCATCCCCTGTTGCCAGTCGAGTTCGTTGGCGATCCCGCCGGGAGAGAACCGGTGCCGATTATGCCACGATATTCTTGCTGCATCCACAGCACTTGGATGTTGGCCGCCCATCATGCGCAAGGGCCCACAAACAATCGACTTTTGCGCAAGGCAGTGGATAACTTGCCGTACCCAAGGACGGGACCTCCAACCTACGATACGTCGACAAGCTGCACTGCGTAGATGAACGCTTTTTTTCTTCTTCTTCTTTTTTTTTTTTTTTAGCGATTGAGACTCGATAGAAGAAACTATGAAAACGACGTATATGGTACTCAAATTGACCCCTGTTATTCCGTGGCGGAATCAGCAGTCGCTAGAAGAAACTACAGTATACCTAGTTACGCAATGGGACCGTTTATGGCTCCCGGCGCCACCACGGCTGTTATCTTGACGGAGCAGCTGGTATCCTCCCGGACCCCACTTAGGATGCAGCACCAAAGAAATCTCCTTCTGTAGTAGTACATACGGCCAAATCCCTGGACCCTAGTCATTGATGATCTATGCCACTAATGGCCGACAGCGCTTACAGCCTTCTTGGTGGCGGTGGGGTCTCAAGCCTCAGCTGTCAAGGATCCTTGAGAAACGAGACAACAAAGGCCGGAGGCAAATGGTGGTTACAGTGGTAGCACGGCTCGTTTACCCTTGTCCCTGATCCTTCGCAAGCCGGGTTCTCCACGGAAGCTCACCTCGGATTTGGGGCTCCGCTACACTGCGTCAGGGGCACCTCGGCATTGATTACATTTTTGATCGAGGCCATGCAGAAGCCCGTAGCAGATGGCATGCATTCCAATACCAGCCTCGTTCAAAAATCCGCGCCTTAAGGCTCAGGCAACGCCCGATGTTCTCCCTTGTCTCATTGCGTCCAGAGAAAACTCTTCATTGAAACAAACAACTCCCCTGACGATTTCACCTTTGGTAGATGGCTGCAGAGCTTCATGCCCAATATGAGCTCATTTGTCGCGTCCTACGTCGTTACTTGACTCCATGGCTGGGACTTCACCAGCCTAGCTACAGCCCTTACGATTGTTCCTATTTTGAGCATCACTGTTGGGTGGATCATCAAATACTTTTCCTCTCCGCTTCGAAAGTATCCAGGTCCGGGTCTAGCCGGTAAATCAATAGTGACGATGAATTGCTGCATCATGAAAGGCTAATAAATCTAAGGCTAGACTAATTTATGGCGCCTCTATATTGTGAGGAAAGGAAGCTACTATATCGAGATTAAAAAGCTTCACGAGAAATATGGCTCTATTGTCCGCATCGGTCCTAATACTCTCGACCTTAACCTTCCACAGCTAATCAGGACTATCTATGGCACGGATGACAAATGGAAAAAGGTCAGTTTCTCTGCCCCAAGTCAACTTCACGGTGCAAGAGTCAAACAGTATTCCGCAGACCGAATTCTACCACAACAACAGCACCATCATCAATGGCAAGATCACCTACCACCTGTTCAGCACGAGGATATAGGGTGTTGGGCGTAACGCCCGCCGTACCGCTGCAGAACAACTTTGGCCCAATACTCCAGCGTCATATCTCGTAACAGGGGATTCGCCGGATCTCCCACCTCGTTCCGGTCCACCACTCGCGGTCCGCCACGGCCACAAGGGAAGCAAACTGGGAAGGTATTCGGGAAACAATCCACATAAAAGCCGCCCGCGAATTCGCGGCCATGTGATGCCCGGATGAATGGACGACCCGAGGAGCCATGAACCTGCACCTATAGGGCATCGCCTGCATCACCTTCGTAGCTATCGTCAAATTGACGCTCTACCTGCAGCGCCAGACTGATGAACTCTAGCTTATCCTTCTCTACGAAGGAAGCCTGCTCGCCGATCGAGAACATCGCCGTCGGACCGCAGCTCGAACACTCGCTCTGACCTCCTCTCGGTAGTCGCCTCCTCAAGCTAGGGGGCTGCGGTGCGTCATGCGGCGCAGGCCCAGATTGTCCAAGGTTACACTTAGACCTTTCTACTGGCTCCATCGCAACTCCTCTTCATTGATCGCGATGTCGACATAAAGCGGGTTGTCTGCCCGCAGCCACTGTAAAGCTGTGCGGAGGGCCCCGGGTATTCCTAGACCAGACTAGGCAGTTGTGGCATTCTCGCCTGCGTCTGTCTCAGCTGTACAATAGAATCAACGGCCGAGGGTCCCGTCCCAGCAGAACCTGACCGAACGCCAGTGATCGCCACTTGAGGTAAGACAATCCGTTCATTTTCCGCAATTATTGTGTCTATCCGTCGTTGCTGGACTTGTGTCTTATGCTGCCGATCGAAAATGACGTTCCCGCTCAGACCGGTCAATTATCTCTCTGATCACGAGGCGTATCCTTTACTAAAGTCGATGTTGGCCCAGGGCACTCCCCTGCGATTGCTGTCCTGTAGACTGTATTGGTTCTGCGTGCAAAATGTATATAAACGTTTCCTTCGAGACAATCTGGAGACGGTGGCCGACTGGAACCCTTCAGAACACCGACTCTGCAGAGTTTGTTGCTCAATCGTAACCGGGATTTTCGGTAAGCGGCTTCGTTGGTGCGTGGATTATCGCATCCCGTGGGACTAGAGAAGACTGGAATTTGGAAATTCTTGGAATTTCAAAAATCAGTTGCCCAGAGAGGGTGGCGATAAGAGGCGGGGTTCGCTCAGACCCCGTGACTTGATCCACATTCTTCGTAGGTGTGGGTCAATCGCAGCTAACACTTGCTCCGTCGGTTGGCAGATAATCCGATTCTTTCGTGGCGGACATGCGATTAGCCCAAAGTTGTTCATGATGTGGCAAGTACGCAAAAACCCACTTATAGTAGTAAATATAGCTAGCACAGGGTGTAGGGCTCTATTATGTTATTTTCCCCTAATGCATACGTACTGATACTTATCCCACCTCTGATTCTTCGAAGGATGGCGAGAGACAGTAGGTAAGTGTTGCAACGCATATATGACCTGTTTACCTCGGTACCTAATGCAGGCCTTACGTTTTTGCCTTGGTATAGTGGTCAATTTTAGTGCGATAGTAAGGCTTTAGTAATATTACTATGGCACTCGTTCCCGCTACTTGGCTGTATCATCTCAGACGGAAAAGAATTCTTAACCTGTGTAGTCTGGTGGCGGCAACAATTCTTAACTTTTGACAAAACAGACCCCCGCACCCTGGATGCACCTAAAGTGGCCCGAGTATAAAATATCTCCTGTGCCTAGTGATTTGGCAAACGATAGTAGTATCAGAAACATGACTTATCACGAAACGCAATATTGTAAAGGGTAGAGCCAGATAAGGGCCTAGTCGTCTTGTGTTTGTAAGGGAAATCTGAGGCACAGACCACCTAGTCTACACGACATTGGATTGAATGCTTGTAGGCTGCTATAGGTAGACTTAACTAATGCAGCGTGTCGTCAAAGCCCTGGGAGACCCTTGTCCGTAGATGTATAGGGGACCAGTGCTCGGTACCGTCGCTCCTCCGCACACCTCTTATACTTAGTACGGCTAATGCGTTGGGTATATACACAGCGAGGGGCATGGGTTGGCAATCCGCCTGGCAGCTCTTGGGTGTCTTGGAACCTGGACATCCGAGGAACCTTCTTACGGAGGGCTTGAACAATATAAGGCTAGAGGGAAAGTCATAGTCATGAGTCGCAAGGAAAAAACTGTTCATGTACTGATTCGGGGTTGTGTTCAATGCGAGCAAGCTGAAGGGTAAGCACCGCCTGCAAGGGGCTGTGCAAAATTTATCCTGGTCTCGAGGCCTAGCATGAGGACGGCCATCACCGACGGGGTAAGCGTTCCGTCACACCTACTAACTTGACCATATCCAGGGGCCTTGCCCTGGGAGGCCTGTAAAGTCAAGACGATTGCCTAAGCACCACTGGTTATAAATGTACTTCACCCTCATTTACTCCCGCTCTTTGAGTCTTTTAGTCTATTGAAACCACCAACCGCCATCCTTCGGGCAGCAGGTAGTGTATTTTCCTAATATCAGACCTCTGTCAAGGAACGATAGTGCTCCTATTGGAGCTGGAGAACAAGAGCAAGGCTCCTCGCCGTTCAAAGATATGCTTATCCATGGACAGGGCCCTTTTCGCTCGAAAAACACTCTCAGCGATCCAATTTTGACCGCACTCCAAGATGGAGATCTTGCCGGTAAGCACTTTCTCAAACCTCTCACGAGAGGAGACGTGGCTGAAGCTATAGACCACGGCCAGCGCTGCCGGCAAATCAAAGACCAATCTCTGTCATATTGGGATTATGCAAATGGCGCAGGAAAGGGCCCTGAACTCTACCCAGAAGACGAGACTTTCGGGGATCCAGTCGAATCAAACAGCTCCTCTCGAGATGACGTTCATGCGTCGCCTTTTCAATCCCAGACAACTCACAGGCAGTCCGCTCGCGATCGTACCCGAACAAGGAAAGCCCGAGAAATGGACGAAAAGAAATTATTGATGCGGGGAGTGAGGGGATCTTCGAATAAGGTAGAAAAGAAGTGGGCACGGAAATCAGGACGGCTCCAAAGGGTACGTAGAGCAGTGTATTGGACGTACTATTCTAATACTTGCTTAGGTGGATAGTGTTGCGAATGTTGTCCAGGAGGTTCTCTCCTCTCCTGCGCCGGGTGTAAATAAATTCCTGGATAATGACGGTGGTCTTTTATTTCCTACTATTCGAGAATTCTTGGAAATGACGGAGTCAGACAACGAAGAGTGGCAACGGGCAGCCACGATCTCGGGGCCGTAGATACGAATCGAACGAACCTTTATACCTAGTTCCCTTATCGCTAGTGTTCAGCCTTGTGATCGTGGCCATGCGACTTGTAATTGGGCCAGACGGTGCCAGCACCCAGCTATTCAGGTTCAGGTGCCCCCACCCGGTTTTAGCTATCACGTAGCCATGCTGCTGAATTCTTGGTGTGATTGATTCTGTATGTAGCTGCTCCCATCACTTAAGACTTTATTTCGTCGCCCCTCCATTATTAGAGATAGCCTGGGAGGGTTCGTGCCCCAACCGTGATATTCGGGAAATAGGGAGGGCGGCTGGTCGGCCGCCCGAGCTGGATGAAGGAGTGGAGACATAGGTCCGAAAGGTATTGCGCCAGGGTTGTTCATGCAACAGGCCAGCCAATCAATCAGCGATTTGTCGACCATTTGGACCATGGGCCAAGGGCGCTGATTGGGCAGAATATTACTGGGTTGCCTTGTATTCGCACCTACCGTTACCACGAGCTAACAGTCATGATCCTGAACACTTCCCTCAAAATGCTACCTATCAAATCAAGGACGAGTACTGGTGAGTACCTGATACTACCTTGTGGACTAGATTTTGTGTCAGAATCGGACCCTCTTATGAATCCATATGCAATGTACTAGTGGTGAATGCACAATGCACGAATGTACGTCTACACCCGACGCAGGGCCATCCTGTTATCACGATGCTCGTTATGGGAGAGAAAGTTTACGGTATTTAGTACTATACGTAATTACATTATTTCGTCTCTGATCGACAGGGGAGGTTAAAAGTAGCATTCGTGTTCTGCTATATCGCACAAGGAGCGAGCCCTGCTTGTAACCTTCTGGCTTGACGACGTCGAGATCGAGTGGTAGCATCATAGACTCTCCAAACGCGCAGGCATTTTCGCTTCTCTCCGCATCAGCGGACCCTCCAGTCATATTGTTTCAGCGGGATCTATCGAGACATCGGAATGCTTGAACAGTTATTTATCTAAGATTCTACCGTAGCTTGAACTATGTTACTCAGTCGCATTCTATCGTCCATGTTCCCCGTCACTCTGGCTTCAACCGTGCTGCACAAGCCCTGACAACGTCAAAGCCAAAGTCACCGACATCGTTGGTTACAGCATTCAACTCCGAGCAGTGAGCGACGAGCTCGACGAAACATCCAAAGTACGCTGATGTCAACTAGCGTGCCCTGTTGCCTGGCGTAGTTCCTCCATATAGTAAGCGAACAAAGCGAGCAAGATCTGCCATGCTTTCCTCGCATATTACGTAATCTTGTAAATGGGAGTGAATCCGGCGTCAAGACACATCGCAAAGATCCGAGACCCCATACTTGTCAGCTAAGATATAAACCTCTGCGTTGATCAACAGGGCCGAGTGGGAGGGCTCCTTTGCTTGATAGTGGTTCTTCGCATGCGATTCTTCCACAGAATCACCGTCGCCATCTGAGAAACATTGGCGAAATTTCCTGGTTGCTTCGTATTTGATATGGTATTGCGTGAATCGAGATGATCTATGCGGCAATGGGCGAGAGGCTGTCCCAAAGGTCGTCGTCGTCATCTTGGCTTTTGACCCATCTTTTGCAGAAGTCTAACAAGGAGCAAGGAAGTGAGTCAATTGAATTTACCCTCTGTTCATCGTTTATGTCATTCTCCTTGTTCTCAACAAGCCGGCGACGCTTATCTTGATGGGTGGATGCACCAGGTAATGGATGTAAGGACTTTCGCTTAGTCGGACTTTGGTCCAGGGTACCTGTGCGGCCATCGTTCTGCTTAATGCTGGTGTCCATTCCTTCAGATTTCAGATAGATTCAAAAACTAGAGCCCAACGCCCTGAATTAAATCATCTATAGATAGTTGCCAACCTTTCGACTTGGTATAGTTTCTGTTTTTATCTTTCATCTTATTTTGTAGAGACATAAGAACACACATTGATACCAAGACACCTTGGGCATGGTTCGGCTAAATTGTTGACCCTCCCGAGTGCTGGGCCAACGCGACCTCAACAAACTAGCGACTCCATTACCAATCATACGCGTTTGTGTCAACGCGCGTCGAAGCCGCTGGTATTTCCGCATCATCATCACATCAGCTAATAACATTGCTTCTTGCGATGGATTCTTCCATCATCCAAGTCTGGGTTGATGGGGTCAACTCGAGCCTTACACCGACCAGCAGCGACATCTTTACGCCGCCGATGCTGGATGCGCTGCCATTTGACGGTAATTATGATCCCATGTCTGGCTCTCCCAAGCGACGGCGAACTGCCGACTCCCCTATCTATCCTTTAGACCCCGACAAGACTCCGCAACAGGAATCAACTCGGCACCTTTCATTGCGAGATGCTGGCAATGTAGAGCTTCTAGATTCTGCGGCATCCCAGCCTGTGTCCGACTCATCATGCGCATATGGCGCCAAGCTTGGTCACTATCCGCCGGTTTTTTCACTCCCTTTGACGGCTCAGCAAGCCCCGACCGAGTCCTCGTCATCGTCTGTACCCCAGGCTCGAAGCTCCTCACCGTCAAAGTAATATCAAAAGACCGCTAGCTTGCTTGGGCTGGTGCGACCGGTTCGCTTCGTCAAGGTGGATAGCGTGAAGAAGGCCCTTCCAAACAAGATCGGAACTCTTATGAAAGCGCTTGTGTCCGTTTCCAACCGTGAGAGGATTCTACCAGCTGCTCTAAGGGAACATCGAGATTTTGACGATGACACAATCCGGGGGGGAGCCCGCTTCGCATGTCCTATAGAACCCCTACGAACGAACCAGATGTGGGAAGCAAGCAACAGATAAGGCGTCAGGACAGACGTCATAGAGCTCAATTGGAACGCGATAGACTAGCCGCGTGATACAAGTATTTATAGATGAACAAGGCGTCTTAATTTTGGCAAAAATGAATGAAACTACCAACACATTGGAAAAGGGCTGTGTGTCTGTCACGATATAAACGACAACCCTCCAAGTTATACAGCATAACGAAAGATTCAGGCCCTCATAAAGAGTTGCACCGTGTGGTGAGCGACTTCAGACTCCAGCCACGTACAAGCGCGTTCGAACCTGCTGCAGAGCTTCCCCCTCCTTGTTCATAGGTACCCTCATCATCCGAATTGAAATCATCAAGCCATTCGTGCTTGTATATGTCCCGCTCCGCAATAGGGAAGCCGTCTGCCCCTCGCATCCAATTGAACACCGTGCGCGTAACAAGACCGGAAAGCTCTTTTTCTCGATCCAGATAGTTGTAGTTGATCTCAACAGGGGTATGCTTCAGCGGCAATGAAGAGATCCTTTTGGGATATAACATATCCTGGTCAACGATTTCTTGAACTTCTCGCCTCCCTCCAATACAATTCCAGCTGATTTTAGAGCATCTTAACTTATGGTCGTCGGGGCACGTTGCATGAAATCGAACATCAATGTCCAAATCCTCGAGCGCGGTACAGCCTGGTGGTGGATAAGGATAGAGTGGTGGGAATTTGTATTCGGAAAGACCTTGGGAGAGGTATGCCAGCCTCCATTCATCTGCCCGAGCAATAGAGTTCGCATCGCGGGCGAGGCAGGAGACAGGTTCCTGAATGAACGAGACAGCGGTTCTAGTCCAAGCAGCTTCGTGAAGGTCGATTTCTTCCGTTCCTAAGAGCTCCCGAGGACTCTTGAGGAAGCTCTTATACACCCCAGTAATTACGGCACCCAACCATAAGAAACTCAAATGTGGGCTTCGGAGGAAGAACATGCGAGCCAGCACATCAACATCCTGACTAAGTCTAGAACGGAGCGACGCAAAGGTGCCTTGCAGCCATGCTCCACAGACATTGGAAGGTACATCAGGCTCGTAAAAGATACTGCTGAGAATGGACTTTATGCCCTGCGGATTGCAGCTTAGCGTCAGGAGCCTGTCGAATTGACACAAGTCTTGCCCCCAGATAGGACCACCCGGCATCGTGCCCGGTGGTCTATCTAGGAGCATCCGAGGTAATGGAAGGCGGACCTTCCTCCCGTCGGAGTTGGCAAGGGGAAGAAGTAATGCTGTAGCGAAAGCCGCACGGTTTTGGTCGCTAGCTGCATGCAATGTAGAATACTCGGTGATGTACTGCACGGCACCTTCGAAGGACGGGCACGTTTTCGAAGCTGGCGGGATGGTCCTCGATGCACTAGATAGAAGTATTGGAGTTGTTTCATCCAAGGAAACGGCCCAAGGAGATAGAAGTCGATATTGTTTATGGGGGATTGAGGCTTCCCAACCTTGCCCTGGAGCGAGGATGGCTGCCCACCATCGCGCGGCCTCATCACTGATGGAGCCCAGCCGAACGACTGCTGGCACTTCAGCCTTTGATGTGTGATGGGATCCTGCCCATTTTGCTTGACTGGTTGTATACTCGGGCGGCGCTGCGTTCGAAATTATAGATGCCCAACGTGCAGACAGAGCATAGGCCCATGCCAGCACAAGCACCGTAATATGGTTATCCCCGTTTCCGAACTGTTTTTGTAGCGGTGCATTCAAATTCGTCGTCAAGATAGTGGTGGGCTTCCCAACAGATGGGGTTACCTGAAAGCGCTGCTCAAAGTCGGGCATATCACAGCGTCCGCTTGTCGGCTTCCAGGTAGAAGTAGCCGTCAGCAAGCCAGAAGGATCAAGATCTAGCCCCATTGGAAAGTAGGGATGATGAGGGAATATGTGCTCAAACTCCAGACAGCTTGAAGGAAACTCGGAGTCCGTGGATGCCCGTTGCCAGAGGGCCCACCAGGTAAGGTAGGCCTTTTCGTAGACGGATTTGTAGGTATCATTATCTGGTCGAAGTGGGTCGCGTCCCATGTTATAGAAAGTTGGGCTAAGGCACGGAGTGATGAGAGTCTGACTTGTCATGCGCACCGTATCCAGTTTTATCTTGTGCCCGTTTACGTATACGTGCATATATGTGATAAAACAATATCAAACCCACGCACTGCCCTCGACCGCGCATCTACCAGTCCTACATACCTGGTCTCCCACGGAGGGCGCTTACTACTACGTTCGGTCAAAAAAAGAAAAAAAAAAGATTGTGGATGGCCCAGCTACTCGGCTCTTACATGCATTCTGCATTGGGTCATTTTGTCCCTATACCGCAGTCAGATGCCAAGAGCAAGAATCACGCCATCGTGCATGGATTCACGGTCAGCGTGAAAGTCATACCCCGACTTTGGTGGATAGACTGCTGCCTACCGGATCGGAAGGTCGAGCATGAGTATAAGAAACCAGCATCTGTCAGCTGTTGAGGGAGAATCAAGCAACCATTTGATGGTAGTTCATCTAAGCGTATGACATAACACAAGCACACATATCACCACACTGCCTACGATTGCACCCATCGGATCCCTGTGAATAGCTAATCAGAACCGACAGAAGGCGCACCCATGCAGCTTGCCGGATGGGCCAAAACTAAGCACCAGCCTCCTTCAGCTTCGCTAGCTCGGCCCAATTGATCGGTCGTCAACAAACCTCTAAGAACGATGAAGTCGTCTAACTCGACGGGGGATTGTTCGGTCTGCCGTCACTCACACAAGAGACACGTTTACGAGACCTGTGCCGCCAAACATTGTCGAAACAAGATCAAGGTCTGTGGGGCTACGCTCCACTACATTCCGTCGGCTGAGGTTCCCAACCACAGGGGCTGGGTGGTATGCAAGCCGTGCGCAGTTCACGGCCGAGAAGGCAAGGACACGGACTACAGCCGTTACCCTACCATCGGTAAGGACCGAGAGGGAAATATCATCATCCTTCAGGAAGGTCTTGACTCAAGCGGCTCTGACGAGGACCAATCCGAAAGCAATGCAGAAACCCATTGGAACCAATCTCAAACGAAGCTCGAAACGGGTTTAGAAGCGCTCACTATCAATGAAGAGTATCAACAAGGGTCATCAAGCTCACAGACCGCGAATGCGGACACAGGGTCCGTTGAGGTGAACGTGTACTACAAAAAGGGTTGTCTTCGTTTCATGTACTTAAACAAAGAGGTCAAAACCAAGCCCAATAGCTGGTTTCCGTATGAGGCTGGCGGCATGACCTATTATATCTTTGATAGCAAGGACTATGGCGTTAGATTCTACACCTTCAAGTGGCCGTCCGAGGCATCGAGGGGAAAGCAGAAATAGCACCGTTTGGTGAGATGACGCCGGATCCGCAAATTGACAATACAATACTGAACCACTTGGCAGGAATACTTCGTTTGCCGGCGTTGCGCAAGTGTGAGCCAGAGCGCAAGCAGCTACAAAATCCGCACATGACTGGGCTATGCATCTTACCTGCTAATGTTATGGTGGCGGTTGACGGTAGACTTAGCCTTAAGTACCAAACTTGGTACAGTGAAACTGATGAATTCTAATCTCGTTGTAATCATCCGTTGATAGAATAAGTGAAAGAGACAGATCGGCCTGTACCAATAGGGCCCAATTAGGATATTGCTCAAATGTGACCAGGCAGCTCAACCCGAAGTTTGTCGGGGCTTGGTCAAACTTTTGTGTGCAAGCTTTATAAAGAATTCTTGTTCTTGGCGGCTATGATCAAAATGTAACGGAGAATGACCACCCTATAGTACTTGGAGATCTTAAATAAAATAGTGAGAAGCTGAAGATGAATAATTTCAGTACACGTATGGACAGTACTAATGAAGATAATTTTGGAGAATCTATTTGGCTAGATACTGCTAGTTATGTACACAGTGTTGGTAAATCTCTTCCGACTACTCCTCGATATACAAGAGACCAGCTTTCGTCGCTCTTTTGGTTAGAAATCAATCTATCATTTGATCCTGGCTGTCTATTCGTGCGTGCGATAGTAGTTGTGTATATGTTTCATGCCGATGGTCGAAAACAACGCTTTATGCTTCGCCCCGATGATATTCCCACTGAGAATGGTCTAACGTATTATCTTTCTCATCACGAGGTTCGCCAGGTTTCTGAGATTTCTGGCTGCGTATCCTCTCCTAAATTTGACATTATCCCAGCAGACTCGCTTCCGATAACTGTCCTGTAGACTGTATTTAGTTGTGGTTGCAAAATGTATATAAACGTGTCTATCGCGATGACCTCGAGATGGTGGTTGGCTTGACCCCTTCCGAGAACCAACTCTGTAGAGCTTATTATCCAGTCGCAGCCGGGGCTCACGGTGTGCGGTTTTTTTTGATCCGTGGGCCAGTTCGTCGTTTACTGTGTTGCTGCATCACGTTGGGCTAGAGAGCCACCTATAAGCTAAAAAGTGTTGTGTCGATGATAAGCCACTCTCTTTAGCTCCAGCTGGTAGTTCTGAATATACCACTGGGTGTGGGGATTACTGGATTTAGATAATATGTTGCTGAGAGAAGATGGCGATGAAAAGCGGAGTTCATTTAGATCCCGTAATGTGATCCACACTTCGTAAGGGTGGGCCAATTAAAATGGATCGCACTAGGTATCTCTCTAGCCGTTAAAAACCTCCCCTATGGTACTAATTGTGGCCGGTGTGCACCTAAAGTGGCCCAATTGTAACATACTTCCTATGTCTAGTGGGTTGGCTAATGATAAAAGTTTTAGAAACATTGCTTATTATAAAGCACAATATTGTATAGATTAGATAATGGTCTGCTTTCTTCTGTTTGTAAGAGATTGTTGGGCACAGCCTACTTATGCCATATGTGGCTTATATAGCACTAGATTAAGTGGGGTTGGTATATAGTAGATTTGT
Source organism: Fusarium albosuccineum (assembly GCA_012931995.1). Classification (NCBI taxonomy): domain Eukaryota; kingdom Fungi; phylum Ascomycota; class Sordariomycetes; order Hypocreales; family Nectriaceae; genus Fusarium; species Fusarium albosuccineum. The sequence continues at coordinate 62,826 of JAADYS010000605.1, read as the reverse complement.
GGCTAAGTGATAATGTTGAGCACACTAGGGTGTTATGTGTGGGTTAGGGGCTAAGTTAAAACCCGGGTCTGCCATGGGCAGGGAAAACACAATACGAACATGACACGAATATACTCCACAATACTTTCGTGCGTCTAAAAATCACCTGGCATTTTAGACGTGAGAGGCCCTATAGATGCAATCCGCATATGGATAATATTTGAATTGTTATGATAAATTAATTATCTGATGCGTATGTGGACGACATGCAACCATCCATAGCTTGCTATCATGCTTTCTAGAATCACCTCCTACCTAGTTCCATAAAGGGCCATTTGGCGACATAATAATATTAAGGTTTTGGTTGATATAGGACCTGTGGAGATGCTAATTAAAGCCAAGCCAAGCTATAATGAATTAGAATTAAGACTTTCTTTAAGATCATCTAACTGAGACGTTACTATAATGCAACAACAATGACGTGAGGCACTAGGATCCTAAAACTTGAGTGGAACCGAGAGTCGAAAGTGACTTTTAAAAGATATATATTAAAGACTTCTATATAGGCTTAAAGAGAATATAACACGGGTTTTGACTTTTTGGGTTTTGGAATCTATCTACCTCATAGATTGGCCATAATGAAATCCCAGGGTGATTCGGTCCATGACGCTACAAATAGCGGTAAATCGAAGTCGTCTCGAGGTGCTTTGTCTAATGCCGCACGAATTGTGATTATTATCGCCGCAGCTATCCTACTTCTACTATTACTAACATTCTTTTACTACATATACAAAGGTGAGCGAATAGCCTGCCAGAGAACTCCGTAGGCCCTGGTATAGCACAGCGGTTGCTGAGAATGTTGTATAGAACTACGTGGTGCGCGTGGCGAAAATTACAGCTTTCGCTGGTCTAGAGTAATCCGCAATACATTGCGCGCTGCGATGTGTCTCTAGGTGTTCCTTCCTGCTTACAATGCGCGGAAACGACATGATATAGCTAATGCCAATTCATAAAGGAATCTTAGGACATCGGTTGGTCTAAGTGATTTTATCTCCTGTGAGACTAGTTAGCATAGAGATGAGTTTAATAGTTTCCGAAAATAGTGACAAAGGGGCTTTTTTTTTTTTTTTTTTTTTTTTTTGAAATAAGCTTATCTGGCAACTAGCTTCGCAAGGCCGACTGCGACCTTAAGGCTTACACCTTTCGATATCCTTCAATTCAGAATCCTATCGTTCTTTTTAAACCGCTGCACATCATATGACACCACGAGTAATTCACAGGCCATACTTGCAAGAAGAACAGCTAAAAGCATTCTTTACTTCATTCTTACTTTAAATAATAGAGAGACGTTTTTGAGAAGTTAGTTTTATGAAATACTATTAATTAGCTTGGTACATAGTATACATACACCATATCGAAAACCAGTGTCTATAAACTCCATGAGTTGAATTTATGATTCTTTTAACCTAAGTGAATCTATATATATACTGTACACACCTTTTTGTCTCATGAAGCTCGATGCAGATCGTTTGATCGACGAAAGAGGCCTAGGCCTCGACTCGGGAGGTGTAGGGATAGTTGCCAATCCAGAAAAAAGCACCCGTGCGGCCATAAGCGGCTGGTAGCTCGAATATATCAAAGGGACGTTATCGGACACAAATCGGCGACTATATATGATATAATTAGGCCGTCATCTGGACATTCAAGTAGAATATGACTAGGAGCCCATTCTGCAAGTGAGATGGATGCCACATTACGACGATGGAACAAGGCAAAGACCTGGTCTGAGGTCCTTCTACTCAACGAAGTGTTTATGCGCCGCAGTAGGGACTGTCGAAATGGCATGGAAGACGTCAAATCCCCATTTTCTGAGGGCCCAAGGCAGGATTGCATGGGCTCTTCAGGTGATTATTTCAAAGCGATGCTCGCCCTCCATAGATACGACATCTTAACAATTAACGGTGGACTCGAGAGAAGTGACTCCGGGGATATCGACGGATACTTTCGTCAATCGAGGACGGTCCCGCACCTGGAATTCATCTTGAGAGATAAAGATGGAAGTGGAACGGCATTCCTGAATTTTCTTGTGAATGATGAAAGGTTGCTAGCGTATATATCCAACTCTTCCGGTAGGAGTTGCTTCGAAACACAGCATAACAGGGTCATCCGCCACATCTCACGAGTTTCGAAGACAGAGAAGAATGTGCAGAATGTTGTGTGGGGGGGGCTCGAGGCAACCTCCTTGGAGCTTGAGGATTTTCAACTCGAACACGTCAAGGCTTTTGGAAAACTTCCAAGGGAGAAGATCTACATATGTCAAGTTGTCTTGAAGATGGACGAGAACATTTTCCAGTCGGAGGACGATACGAGATTTCTACGGAGGGCGATGGAGATTGACCTTTTCGCCGAGATTTTAGCGCTGGCGAAATTGGCTCATAAACAATCTGGACGTCGGAGATTACCAAGACAGCTATCGATCAGGCGGTCGATATTACTGATGGGATTAAGGCTACGACCGAGTTGGTAGATGGCTTTTAAATCAATTTCATTGAAGCACAGTCATCAGTCACGTATACCACAGAGTGTCGTCTGGATTCATGGCGGGCAATTCAAATGTAGGCTTAAAGAATCAAGACTTTGATGGCGATATCGAGAATGTTATATGGGATATTATATAGGGGATGTTCTATATTTATGTGGTGTTTAATTGTTTGAAACTTATATTTGACGTGTGGCTAGAGTGACCAGGCGATGTCATGACTCGTTTATTAAACTCTTATATTGATGCCATAATACTAAGAAATCCTAGACGGGGAGACGAAGTCATCATGGCTGAAGATACTTAACCTGTTAATACTATCGACCGCAGCGTGAATACGTGACTGAAATTTTCGATCGTTCTTGTGCGCGCCCTCTGGAGGTCAACCTTTTCTTTTTGCTAGTCTCTATATCTATTGCCACGCTTCCAGACATGGAGTCCTCAAGCAATTCTTTACCTTTCTTGCATCTCCGCCGCGCGGCACGGCGCTGTACTGCAAGCGCCTTCGCTTAGGCCGTTCAGATTCATCAGTGGACCGGGCTGTGTCGGCGCCTTGGCTGCCCTCGAAGATCCTGTGGGATCTACATTGGCCAATAATGCTCAAGCTCGCGACGTCACATTCACATACTTGCGGAGGTGGTCAGCTGCCGAACTCGTAGCAGCAGCGGCGAAGAACTCAGGCCGGCCCTTCGCGTCACATAAGCGACAGGCCCAATAAGGACTCAGCGGACTGTCGTTGGTGTCAATCTCAACGAGAAAAAATCCATGGCGCTTGATCCAACTCTTCCGGCCCTTCGAGCCCTTTCGGGACAGGGACTCTTCCAGAACGTATCGTTTGTTCCTCCATACTGCTTGCGGGAGATCTGCGACGGTAGGGTGGTCTGGTAAGGCCACCTGCGCCGTCAGATCGAACTGGCTCGCCAAGTTTCTCGGTGGTCGGAGGAGAGCAAAGGTAGAGAGTGTGGAGAAGGAAGCATGATGTCGTTGGATTCCATCGGGCTAGGCGTCGATCGGTAAGGACTGGCACGCGTCAGGGAGAGGTAAACAAACTGGCGCCGACGCGGTTTGATGTTGTGGGGGCGAGAGAGAGGAAAGTTAAGAAGCTACCTTTTTCCCAAGCCAGTTTACCGGGCTAGCTGGTGTAGCTCACTAATGGAGGATCTGAGAAGTTGCGCTGATTGGTGAGATCCGCCACCCAGATTCCGACACCGGCAAGGTTCCGGGTAGACTGCAAAGACGTGCTCATCGGCCTAGCAGAGTCGACGATCCGCTATATATCGTGTATCAAATATATCAAATGGTATTTCAAATCCAGTATTTTAGATTTGTTTGATTTGAAACAAGATTTTGGCATACTTGATTGACTTGTTCGGCAGTTTGTTTGATTGTAGTTTATTTGTGGGCAGCGCTGCTTCTAGGATCTTCTAGAAGTCATGTAAGTTAAAGAGAAAAGGGCCCTTGGGTCCCTTCAGTAGCAGGAGAATAAGAATAACAACAATAACAATATCTTTATTATTAATTGCACTCGGTATTCTTGCGCAATCCAATAAGAAGACATGTTTACACATGATTGAAAACGGCCTATTGCAACTGACCGAGAGGCGGCGGCGACATATGAACACACACTCTTTCTACATTCTCGCCTATAAGCTCACTGCATAGACCTCGAATTTTCCCAGAGGCTTGGGAAGCAGTGGGCTGCAGATCGACTTCCATTTCCTCTCTTAGGCCGGGAAATGTTGGTAACTCGATGTCCTGCAGCAGCTTGAGCGACTCAGGCGAGTCTGACGTATCTATTAGTTGTGACTCAGTCACCGTTGTTGACGGACTGGACGTCGCAGAGCTAATACGAGAAACTATTACGTCGACTGCAGTCGTGTCATTGCGGTCAATACGAGGATTAAGGAGCGGTGGACCAGGTTTTTTCCCACGGCCTCAAAGTCGTGTCGGCCTTGCACATGGCGCCAAGGGCCATGTTCGATGTCAAAGGACCGGTCGTATGGACAATCCCGCTCTATATCCCGGGGGCGAATTCGTAATTACGATATTCTCCAGGTTCATGAAGAGGGGCTATCAGGATCCGGATATCGAATAAGATCCTCAAGTGGGCAAGAGGAGAAAACGAGGGAGGGACTGAGTGCTGGATAGCCAGGGAAATAAAGTCTTAAGTGACTTTGTAATACGGAGAACTGTATATAGTAGTCGTGGTCTAACACATGAAGTCTGGCTAGAAAAGAAAATGGACGTAGGCATGGTATACACCGTGCATGAACATGTTACAAGAAAGCATCGACGATGGTATTCGATAAGCGAAATCTAAATTCAAAGAACAGAAGTAGTCAGTTATAATAGATGACAAGACTAAACAAGGGGAAAACGACCTAATCTTGAATCTCGTCCGTGAGACAGGCCGTCAAAGGCTTTGTCTTCGGGTATAGGTAGAGTGTGGCTAATTCAACGTCATAACTGGTTGAACGGGCCACATTTGACTCCAGTATTGATCAAATGTGAACTTTGGATTTGGCTCTCAATATTGATAGCACCTCCACGTACTTTCCATAAGCATCCCCCTTTCTTTTACTCCTCTCTCTTTTGCTCCCCCAGAGTATTCTGGTTGCCCCTCTCTGTTTTCCTTCACTCAAAGATCAAGAATTACCTATATCCTGATGGCCGAACATTGGCGTTACTTCCTGGAAAGTGGAAGCACATCAATTCTACGAGTCTGAATAACCACCAGGACAGATATGTTCTCCTAACTGCCGATGGAGATTCTGGGTATGACTATTGAGCATGCTATCCACCCCTTTTTATCAACGTTGCATATAATGTAAGGCTTCTAAATCTCCAAGACTATACATCATGGTTGCTAACCAATCACTGAGAAAGAAAAGTAGACTAGGTCGATCGTTGATTTGCCTTGACTTCGGCTAGGACGCAAACGACTAACCGTGACACGATGGTTGTACAGAGCATGGAGCAAAGGGTCCGCCTTGCTTCTGCCTGCTGCGTCCCTTTCATGAAGCAAGGACGGGGGAAGCGATACCGCCGGCTTATTTAAGATGAGCCCCGGATGCTTCACGGCGCAAATCTTTTGACTTCTCATCACTTGATGCATATCAGCTCGTTCCATTCAGACATAACACGTAGTTATTTTACATACATACGGGCCAAGATGCCAGAAAAGGGTCATACTGAAGCTTTTCTGACTGAAGACGAGCTTACAGAGCCGGAAAGTATACCCGTTTCCAATCAGCACAGAATCTACCGTCGTTCCGGTTTGAAGCGAAGAAGAGACAGCACAGACAGGTTCCAACGAGAGAGTCCAACGCGGTCATCAGCTGGTCCAGGAAGCTACACAGATAGCTGCAACCCTAATAAACGACGCTCAAGAGCTTCCACCGCCGCACCAGAGCCATATACGCCAAAAGGGAAGAAATCGAGTGCTAAGCCCGGGATGGCTGGGCCCCAAGTTCCATGTTCCCCGGTCTCCAGTGTGACACGGCTGAGCGTTGGCGACCCGAAGAAAGAATACCAAAGAACACCAGAACCGTCGGTGAACCCCACTGTTGTCACTCATGTAAGCTCAACCACCAACTCGTTCGCCTTATAGGTAGCAAATGACGGTGTCTAAGCTTGGCTTCAATATCTAGGAACGATCCATCGAAGTCACCGAAGACACTACGACGCTGAAAATAGATATAGTTACGACGATCGAGATCAGATTCACAGGACTTAGCTAGGGCATGGTTAGTACTCGTATATTTTTCGGCGCCCAAATTTATCAAGATTTACGAGTTCGGACGATCGAAACCCGTCGGCCGACTGCTTTCATTGTTCACGACAAGTACCAAGCTTGCCGCGCACGGCTGTGTGATGGCTCGGTGACGGCTTCCGGTGGGGACGCAGAGCCTCGGTTAGGGTGATTCGTTATTTCTACGGATGGACCGATGAGGGGTGACGCAAGTTCATTTGTCAAGACGGAGATGTCTCAGTAATCAATGATAAACACACCAATACCCCATCATAATATCCATATAGTAGCATTCGGAGCGCCATAGAGCCATCGATGAGGATGCCTAGTTGATGGTTTTGAGAGGCTATAGCTTGTGTGGTTTGTCATGCCGGAACGAAACTTTACTTATACGAGTCTCAGCTGCGCTCTCTCTTTCATTTGTCCCGTCTTTCCCAGTTTCTTTCCTGGTAGGATTGAAACGTGCTGTGCTATATACTAACGAATCGTACTCCTTGATATATGTAATATGCTGGAACGATAGAGTGTGTTTGAGTTTTCGTTTACTTCCCAATGTTCGGACGGCCTGCACTCCCGCAGGTAGCCATAGAACGGCGCGATCAGGCGACACACGACACGATGTGAACTCGAGCGTTGAGGATACGTCCTTTCGGCCGACAGGGGAGTCTCCTCCTGCGAAACGGAGCCTACTACGATGAAAGTGGGTGGGTACTTTCATAACCATCTACTTGACGTCTGTCGTTAATGGTAAAACTTCCTGATGGTCCCTAATACGACAAATGCGCACGCGCTCTTTTGCCTTTTCTTTTTATAGTCCGGACTTTATCTCCGCCGAAACGTGTCCAGCGCCAAAGTTGTGTCGAAATTGGGCTTCTCTGTTCGTGGCGAGAAATTTTCGTCTCAATCGGAAGCAGTGGATGACTAACAGGTCAACTAATCCAACTATCGTGCTGCACTACAGCCTTAGGCTAAGGCTTCATCTCTAGCCGTTGATCCTAAACCCATGTCGGGCTATTGAAGTTCGCCGCGGCAATATGTCCCCGGCAACAATCTTTTCTGGCGATGCCATTATTAAAGATTGACAGTTGCAGCGAGATTTGAGCGCCCGAGTAAACAACGTGATCGGTGGACCCTCCACAAATGATACTGCTAACTGTCGTTGCTAAGAAGAGGAAGGGAACGATCAATAGATGAGTTATCGGGGTACGAGCATTGGTGGTTTACTTGACTACTCTTCCGGCGGCGGTGGTCACAGTTACAGATGCGAATCACCACAAGACTTCACGGCTTGCAACGAGGAAAGTGGTTATTGTGGGATTGTTATTGTTAATGAAAGAAATACAAATATTCGGAGAAGTCATCTCTCCTTTCCTCAGCAAATCAAAATTCATTCAGATACTAAGGACTGTAAGCGGACTCCGGTCGTTCCATGATATCGTTCAACAAATCATCCAAAGCAAGCTCACACAATGCATCGTAGTCTCTTCCGTGTACGAATCAACCTATCTCCACTTATACCTGAGAAAATCTACAAAACGTAGTTGAGCTTAACTTTCCCCCTTATATCATAATGTTCCCCAAAACGCTCTCCGTCGTTTCCCAGAGTTGCCTGGCCAGATCCGGATTCTGGGCGTCCTCAGAGGGCTCATTTACACAACCAAATGGCATGATAAATGAACCTGCAAACTTTATTCGGTCCTGTTTGGGTTCTGGATGCGCGGCGGCGTACAGTATTGTAGTCGCCCCATCGAGAGGCGACGGTTCGAGTCTGACCGGCTCACCATCTGCCCCACCCTGATGCCTTATCATGGCGTTCGTAACACCAGTCGTTGGATGCACACTCATAGCCAAGACATTGGCTCCGTTTCCGTCAAGCCTACGCTGTAGCTCTTTGAGGTGGAGAATATTCGCAAGCTTTGAGTAACCGTAGCGCAGAAACTTGCTCAAGAAACTGCCCAGATTGCCAAAGGAGTTGTTGAAGTCTTCAAGCGAGCTGAACGTGGTGCCTTGAGGAACAGCATGGTGTGAGGTGGATGCGACATTGATGATGCGCGGCGGTTCAGCATGAGCTCGACCGGTCTCGATGAGGAGTGGCGTGAGCATCTTTGTCAGGACAAATGTGCCTAGATGATTGGTGGCAAAGGATACGGCAATGCCGTCGGAGTTCTTTCGGAATGGCGTGGAAACTACCGCTGCGTTATTGACGAGAATATCAAGCCGGTTCTCCTGAAGAGTCAGAGCCCTTGAAGCTCGCTGTACATCTCGAACATTTCCCATATCGGCAGCGAACGGCGCTATGAGGGCAGCATCGAGTTCTGGTGATTTGTGTAGCATGTCTCGTATTGCCGCATTTGCCTTCTCACAGCTACGAGCCCCAACGTATACCTTTGCCCCCTTCAAGGCCAATTGATGTGCGACATGGAACCCGATGCCGTCAGGGTTGCTATGGTTAACACATTAGCTGATTCGCCCGTCGCATACCGTTTCGCGACCCACATACTTTGCTCCTGTCACGAGCGCAATTCTGCCTAGTTGGCTAGGAATCTCTTTCAAGTCCCATTTCTTTAGAGACCGTCGTTAGGTTGTGCGCAGTAGATCCACTGAAAGTAAACGAACCGGGCGGAGAACTTCCTCGTGGTCCAACACAGCAAGTTCGACTCCAGGGACAGAATCAGGATCCCCGATGGGCCCCGGGCAGTTCTCGCATCCGCTGCCCATTAGTACTCGTCTGGTCTGGACGTCGGATGGGAGTTGTATATGATCTTTGTTGAAGATGGATTGATCCACCGGTAAAGGTTGGATGATAGCGGCACAACGTGACGTGTAAATGCGAGATTGTTTATATATACAACATAGCATACAGTATTGAGCACTTGCACCTTCCGGTCCAAAAAAACACATGCTCTTTGTAAGTCTAGGGTGGGGCTCCCTGGGTACATGGCTCCACCTCATAAGCAGATGTTCTGTCAGAATTTGACCGCCTTATAGGTGCGTAAGCAATTTCTGGCTTAGCGAATGAAGTACTTCGAAGTACCGCTGCTGCCTGGAGTTCCGGGGGGAGTGGAGACAGGTCGACAGTGCGAGTCATAAGTACTGTCGCTTACATCAATCAGGTAAATACATCGAGATGCGCGCTTTTTGTATCAGACAAGTGTGTACACAGTGTGTAAATTTACTCAAGAACGACATGTGGGGCTTCGTTTATAAACGAGAGTTATTGTTGGAGAGGAAGGTGCAAGTGCTCAATACTGTACATACGGGAGAAAATCAGGGTTCGTCCTTGTGCGAGAGGGTTCGCCTTTTACTGCCCCTCTAGAATGAGGTCGAGAAATACCGCAACGAATTGCTAGGGACTTATCCAATTCCGGCCGCACTATTTTTGTTCGGTCTCTAGCCTCGGAGGTTTGCTCTTAACTCCTTCCCTGGCGCTAGCATAGCGTCGAAACGGCTTGGCAGATGAGATTTGTGACATAACCGTTTGACTCACACGGGGGCAGGGTATGTCACAGCAAGCAGCCTCTTAGTCAACAACGTATGCAATGTGGGACTTCGAGATCGCCAGGACAGTTATTCATTGTGGGCTGCTGGCTGATGGTCCAGAAATCAAGGAGGCTAGTCCATGATGCGACGGTTGTATAGAGTATGGACAAGGATTCAGGTTGCTTCGATCTGTCGCTTTCCTTTTTCTGAAGCTAGATTAGGGGAAGTCGCGCTGCTGATCCATTTAGGGAAGAGCAGACCTCCCGGGTCACTCAAGACTCAATTCGCTTTACATCCCATCGCTCAGCGCATGTCGGTTTTGTCATTCAAGTATAACACGCAGCTAATTTACAGACACAAATCGCAAAATGTCGAGCGTGTGCCATGCTTAAGATCATTTGAGCGACGACGAGCTTACAGAGCCGGGAGACTCGCCGACATCATGCTAGGCCGATAGCCACCCTCGCTGTTATTCGGGGGCGAAGAGGCACAGCGCGGACATATTCCGGCGAGAGGGTCTGGCGCGGCCACCGGCTGGTTCAAGAACACGTACGAGTCGCCACAGCCTTGGGTGACGACGCTCACCTTCGTCTCCGACTACACCACAGTTACTATCGATGCGAACGAGACGGAAGTCGTTTGCTAAGACCGGGACGACCACGGTCAAATCCCCATGTGCCCCGACATTCGGCACGGGGCGGGAAAGAACGAGGAATACCAGATTCGCCAGCGAACACCAACTTTGGCACTCATCTGAGTTCCACCATCACCGCGTAGGCAGTGAGAGATATTGTCTAAACATAGTTTTAATATCTAGAAACAATCTATCACAGCTACCGAGAAAGACGATACGGTAGAGATAACCATACAGACAACATTTGTAGTGGATTGGAAGGGGCTAACTTAGGTGGCTTCTAATACTGGAGTTTTGCTCGGCGCCTATGTTGACCTGCATACACAAGCTCGAGGATGGGAAAGTCATTGGCCAATTACTTTTCCTGGTTGCAATGGATACTTGTTCTGCTGTGTACTACTAAATAAAGGCTTCCTTTAAAGGCACGGAGGTTAGATTCGAGCGACTCATCATCTCCGCCGACGAACCAAGGAAGGGTGCATAAGCTCAATTGCCAAGACGAAGATGTCCGAGTATTCAATAGTGAAAGGCATCAGTATCCCGTCTGAGCGTCCAAGCAACAAAATTCAGAGCACTAGAGAATCGTTGCCGAATATGCGTGACCAATTGACTAGGAGGCTAGAGCCTGTGTAGCTCGTTAGCATCTTGCAGCTTCTCTGTGTCAGCTACAGTCCCGCAATGTAGGCAGTTTCAGGCTCTGGCACATTTCAATGATAATTCGATGCTATTACACTTTTATCACACCATGACCACCACATATCTCCAATCTACGAGGGGGCCAAAGAAGTAGCATCGCAGGCAACCTCTATGTCCCTCTTATTCCCATTACTCGGTTCGGCCTTGGCTACGCCAACACGGCGTCAAGAATTAATTGCCAATCGATGGCGAGGGGGATACGAGGGCACTGCGCGCTGATTCGCGGGAAGTTCAATTTTATGGCAGCCACTCAAACGTGCTACTCGGAAGGCTGTGTGTGGGCAGTTAATTGGCTATTGCATCATGGGGGTCAAGTCCTTTGATATCTACCGATCGTGTGTTATATATAACTTTTTCTCCTGTTGGTCTTATACTTCAAATCAAGTCAAGTTTTGAGGGACGATTCTGTCGTTGATTTTATGAATGACGAAGCCCCCAAGTCTTTCGCTCGTCTGAAATAGGCATATCTCATCCTCTCTCTATACTCCAGTCAGCCGCATCGAGATACCGCTCACGTTCCATGACAAAAGCAGAAACTCTGGGTGACGAACATGCAGAATGTACCGCTCTCTTTGAATGAGAGTGAGCTTACCGAATACTCGCTCATTGGAAGCCGTAACGAACCAAAGACCCGCGGGAGGTCGCAGTATACACTAGTGTGAAGAGAAGAATAGCTAGGCATCGCCGCTTGACGCCGATTGCGCATCGACTCGTCTACCAGTTAATTCCCAGAGAGATAGTCTCGGGAGCTTATTACGAGATTCTTGTCAGATTTTGAGGTGTAATAGTGTTGGTTATATTTGGTATTCTATTCTTATTCAAAGGACTTTCTATGTCCTTTTATATCTATGACTTGAATTCTAGAAAGTTCTAGATCTTTCTAGTCATTTTTTAATAATTCTCTTATACCCTCGTCGGGTCTATCTCTGAGACAAAATCCACACGAACCATCCTCAGTTTTAACTCCTTAAACGCCGCAGAACGAGCCGACATGTGGTAGCGACAGGCTGAAGAGAAAACCTCGAGAAAGCAGGACTCATGTAATGCCACAGTAGTCGTGGCGGCAAACTTCGAAGTCGCTGCATGCTAATTGGGTTGGCGCTACATCAGGGAAAACATAGGTGTGCGTTTGAAAGAACAAAGAAGTTGTCGCGAGACAGTGATCTGGCGACAAAAAAGGTGAAGATTACCCTAGACCCGGAAACTACAATATGGGAGCAGCTTCATGGTATGTAGAAGACGGAGATTCAGGAGCAAGGTTGCCCACGTGACAAAAAGCCGAAGCCCAAATTTGAAGACACTCTTGTCTCCAATGGGGGTAGATGGCGTCGCTCTAATTATGGGCCTCGTTCGGAGAACTGATTTTCCGCTTCCTCGCACAGCATATTCCTGCCGAAGTTTCCCCTTCCAAGGCTTAAAGCGAGGGTTAGACCACGAGCTTCTTCTTCCGTTATTCACTATTCCCGTCAATAGCGGGCCCAGAACCACAGGCCAGTTGCCTTGACCTATCATCCGTCTCGTTTGAAATGTTTTCAGAGTGGTTTACTCAAATCTCACTTCCTAGTTCTGAGTCGCGACTCGGTTTGGACCTTGTCCAACAATTGATGCGAACGGCTTCGCACGATAATGTCCAGGTTTTGGCTATTTTTGCTTGCTGGGAGGTCGGAGGGAGACTACCAGTAGCTCCAAAGACAAGGACAAAAGTCATACGGAGTATGACATCAACGCTGGACCCAGTCACGATCGATTGGCTGGGGGCATCTGTTGGATTCTTCTCCGAGGATTGTGCCGTTAAGCTTTCAACCGACGAGGCCGGGGCGCGCTTCCTTTCCCTGGCGTGCGCGTTAGTCACGACCATCGGACCCTACGAAGGCGCGAAAGTCTTGGATATCGAATTGAAGAGGACGGGGTTAAGCTATACGCAGGACCCCCTCTTGTCGTCGGTTAGAGACCTTTTGGCGGCGCTTTTGCCTCGATCTGAGCGTTGCAATTTCACCAACCTTATTCTTGGCTATGAGTTGCTGGTAGGCGACGCGTTGAATTGCCAAATCATTCAACCACCAGCCGGTCAGTCTTCGGCTAGGCTTAGCGCAAGGGAACAGACGCTACGGAAGCTTCTACCAGGGGCGCCTTTCCCTGAAGCGATTGCTGGGCTAATTGGTGTCCTCCGTGAAGTAGGCGAGCCCGACGACCCTGCCGTGCTTGGTATCACACTTACGATTGGCGGATCGGTACCTTGGATCTTAGCATTTGTGGAATGGTGCCTTGGGGCCCCCGCTTCAGTCTACATCGAGGGCCGTGATGAACCAGTGCTTGAGAACGAAGATTCGGACCGTTCAGTCAAGGCTATTATCTTGAATGGGCATGATGAGACGAAGAACTCGCTTGAGGCTGTCATTCATCGTCCAACCGGGGATACGACTCAGCTTTTGGGACCGATCGACCAGACACCACTGCCGTTTATGATTAAGGTCGAGGGGTACGCCGAGTGGCTTTTCCATGAGCTTGGCTTTAGGCGGCACGGAGATCCCGAATTCAACAAGAACATGACAAAGATAATTGCAGAGGCCATCCGCCTGGCTATCCCGCTAATATTATCGTTGAATTGTGGATCATACGGAAGGTTGGGCAGGGAAGAAAACCCTTCGTGCAGGATCCGATTCCAAAACAACCCGTCTGGCTTCGGCATCAGTCCGCTTCCAGACATGCAGACGATCCAGATTGCGTGCAACAATTTCCTGAAGTCGATAAGACCAGAGGCTGCAATAGAGTTTCAGGCTTTGCCGTCGGAACATATGATAATTTCTGACATGCCACTAGTTTCTCCTTATATCGACTCGTTGAGGAACACTTGTGTTTGTGGAGACTGCTGTGGGACTTCCTTCGAACAATATGTCAGCAAGGAGCGGTGTCTTGAAATGCTGTTCTTTCGTTCATTGGCATTTTTGATACTGGACATCCCTGCCTTCTCACTACTTGATTGTCCATCCTTAACACGCCTTCTGGCATCCCGACAAAGGCGTGGAGGAGATGATATTCTAGGGAGGATCTCTGCCATTCTTCAAAGGGGTAGAAAACTTGACTCGCCGGAAATTGACCCAATGGACATCTTCAGCTGGACGAAAAGCTTAGTTGGTCACGGCGACATCGACGACAAACATGACGATTTGATCGTAACCTCCAATAGGGGGCAGGTGATTTATCCGGCACTTTTCGATACGTTGCAGATAAAGTCTCACGGCTATCTCAGGCTCCGCGTGCTGCCAGGGACTCTGAGGCGTGACGGCGAGGCCTATGATGTCGTGTCTTGCGCCAAGCATGGGATGCCTGGACTCAAGCGGCACGACCACCCAGACCTGTTCTCTTCGCTTGAAGTTGCAGGAATAGAGAGCCTCGTTCTGTCGTTCCAGGTATCGTGGACAGTGGAACTCCTGGACAACAGAAAGATTCAGCTGTATCTAATGGTGCGGGGCAATGACAAATCGTCATTTGAGGTGAAAAAAAATCCGCTACAGCTATTACGATCCCTTTCCGACGCGATTTTGTTAGACAAGTGTGTTCATCCTCAAGATGAGGAACTTCCGCAACCCGACCCGTACTTGCGCTATATCGCCCCTTGGAATGATCATACTAGCGTTTACGACTCCCACTCGAAGATCTGTGTTGTGGCAGTAGCAGATTCTCAGATGATTCGTGCCTTTGCACATTGCTGCATAACTGGCCAAAGGGTTGTACGTGGAGAGGCCTGCATTGATTGTTGTGTCAAAGGTTGCCATAGGATAGGTGCTCAGATACTTGTTCTTTAAAAAGATCGAGAGAGTCTAGTTACTGTACCGTACCCTTTGAAGAAGCACATACAGATTGTTAATTTTAGTCCCTGTACTGCACCCGCGACTTTTAAACTTGAGCCTGTGATGTGCTACATACAGCATGTACGGCAGTTGCATGAACAAACAAATGTTGTTCGTGGTGGTCAGTTTCTCCGATGGCGTATCAGCAAATCGTCACGATACTTCTATCCGTCTCCTACGCCCGATTTGATGAGGCTGCTTCGACCATCTTGATCACGTTGAGAAAAAGTCGGTCCGTGGACGTGTATGTACACACATTTTACGTCACACACTGCTGTTTAGTTGAATCAGTCATGCGGTATTTGTTATACCTACGAACCGGTCCGGGTAAGAATACAGAAGAAACGCGCTCTTGGATGAAGGTGCTCTGGAAGCTCGAGACTGCGGCCGATTCGAGTCTTTTCCACAGTACTTAGCAGACCACGAGCCTTACCTTTCTTCATACAAACTCTCGCCATTCTTTGACATTCCAGACTAGTGTATAATTCGCAATCTGGGGAGGCTTCCAGGTTGGAAGCCCTGCGAATCCCCTTTCTAAACGTCTCTTGTCATTGACTCACCGAGTTCCTCGAGTGAATAACCCAGGATCAGATTTTAGCCGCATGCAGAAGGAACCAAAAAGCTTACATCTCCGCCGGGGGTATGTACAGTACAGTATGTCAATAATAAAAACAAGTTCAATGATCATGCTCACTCAATATACATGTACCTGCGCAATACATACAACAGGAAATGGTGTCGGACTTCGAGATTGATTGACGTTCATAGTGGATCGGTCGTCGTAAGCCCGTAGTCTCGACACGATTAACAGCGAGTGCAGTAGAACGCGACATTCATCATCAATACGCGGCGAGAAAGAGACCGATACCGGAGAGTGCTAGACTGAACAAGGCAATTGGGACGGGTCCCGTCTGCCTATCATCCGGCCCGCCCTTCCGAAGGAGTAGGGATGGGAGGAACAATGCCCCAGATGTCGACGCGATGGACATCTGGAACTGGACATGGAGCCTGGTTGGCCATGGTGTCATTGCCGACGAACATCACGATTTAATCGCGACTTCCCAAAGAGGGCAAGTGATTTGTGCTCTGCTCTTGGACACGCTGCAGTTCAAACATCACGGCTGTGCTAGGCTTCGTGTGCTACATATACGTACAGTTATTGCGAAAAACGGACGAATTAACTTCATGGCGGGCAATTTCTAAATGATGTGAAGGCATATGGTATCATCACGAGGCTTCCACTCGTTTTGTGAGAATAATTCGACCATCCTCAGATAAGTGAATTCCGTGTATGTATTCACAATATGTACATACAGTACATACGCCACACACTGTTGTTCCGTTGAATCGAAATCCGCGAGAACGTACCAAACCAGTAAGAATGCGTGTCGTTTCGGAAGAAGAGTCCAGCGAGCTCAAGATTGTGGCCGATTTAAATTGTTTCCATAGTACTCAGAAGACCATGAGCCTCACCTATTTCAACGTGGTCTTTTTCCGTCCTTTTACGTCCCGAGACCATGCCTGATTCGAATTCTGTGGGAAGTTCTTCCTTGACTGCTCTGCGAACCCCTTTCCGAACATCCCTTGCCATTGATTCATCGACATCCTCAAGTACATAAACAATATAGGATCAGGTTTTAGCCACAAGCGTCCCCCATACTAGGCTCTTTCGGGACTTTTTTAGTTCAACGAATCAACGTGAGCGAGATTGTTCTAGACTCGCATTTCCGATCTATCTCTACTTCCCTTTCTTTACGTCCTAAAGTCCCGGCAGCAGCGGTTGTTCCGGATACCTTTATTCATTCGGTCAAAAATTGCTTATTGGCCCTAATTCTGACAAAAGGTTTACCAGGGTAGCATCAAATACCAACAACCACCTCAACCTTCTTTAAATATTGACAAAACCAACCACATGTCAGGGAGCCATAGAGCTAATTATACAATAGTGTAGACATTAGAAGCATTTATAGGCCTAGATTACCGGCCTGTAGAAGGACCATAAGCGGCCGGAAACTTGGAACCTGCAATACAGCGTTACTTGCATGTTGTTTCCAGATATATATAAACCTAGCTGTCATGAAACTATGTTAGGTGTAATACGAATAGAATCGCTACTATAATAAACGATGGAGGAAGAAAGACAGCGGTGGAATAAAGCAAAGACCTGGGCAGAACTCTGTGCCCTGAACAAAGATTTCATCCACAGGAGCGCAGAGTGTAAGACTCATATCAAAGATATTGGTGCTCCGTTTCATCCTGGTCCCAGACGCGATTGTAGGGGCTGCACAGATGATTATCTACAAACGTTGGTGAAATTCCATGAGTATGGAATTTTAACCACCTATGGCAAACGGCCAAGCGTCACCTTTTGGAAGCATTTCATTTTAGGTGGTAAGGGGCATACCAGGAATCTCCCTTATCTTGAATTTATCTTAAGCTGCGAGGAAGAGTCCGGGACAAGATTCCTCAATTCATTGGTGGGCAATAAACGATTTTCAACGTCCATACGTCATTCTTCCGGGGCGATTTATCCGGGAACAAATGTCGATGGGCCCCTCGCGTCGTTCATTCAATACGCAGCGCCGGGTGATGACCTTCAGACCAGCCCGTGGTATGGTTCCCGTGCTCCCGTCGAGGTGGAGAACCCGGATGATTGCCCACTCTACCACATGCAGACTTTTAAGAAGCTTCAGGGTGACAAAGTCTACATTTGCGACGTCACCCCGAACATGGGTTATAGCCCTTTGGAAGCTCGAGACGACGACGAGTTCCTGCAAAAGGCAAAGGATATTGATTTTCTCCGGAAGATACTTAACTTGGCGCGAAAGGCTTATGAAAACGTGACGCCGAAGGATTCTAGCACGGCGACTGGCGAGGGTAGCGGTGCTGACGGGATCGAGACCGCCATTTAGCCTTGGGGTAGTGTTTTAGGTATATATATACAGTCCCGATAAAGCACTATTGTGGTGCATTCGAAAGGTTTCCTGATAGGGTATCAGACGTTTTGCCATGGACGTTCCAGAGCAGCAGAGTTCCAAGATGCTGTTATCACGCTCCTATAATCTAAGTGGCTGGTGCGTGAGCAGCCACGGCGGAAGGTAGTGCGAACATCGCTAGCTAGCTCACAATCTAGCGAGGGCCTGTTTCCCCCGGCGTCTAACTAGCCTGGTGTGAAGTATATAGAGGAATTCGCTTACTATTTTAAGCTGTCTACCCTGTTGACAACCGTGTACGTCGAGCCTGAAGCAGGCACATCAGACGGAATAATCTTTTGATTCGCTTAACTATTGAAATGAGAAGATACTTACTGCTTAATCTATCCTAAATGTGCAGTAGTGGAACCACTATTTATATATAGGTATAACTAATCTCTGGTAGAATGCCCCACCCTCTTCATTCTTTGCCACCGCCTTAGTCGCATAACACATGTAATCTCCAATATTTACAATTTTCGTCATCGTCATTATCATCATCATCGTACTACTAAAGTTCCGCGTACCAGGGTTCACCATTATAAAGGCTATATAACTCAGAAGCGCTGCTAACGTCAGCAACAAATTATAGTCAAAATTGTCTATTTTTCGACGCAGGCGCATTCTTAGAGGTTGACGATTGCTTACCTGCCACTTAGCATCATAAGTTTAGAGATAGTGCTAATATAAACGCTATTGCGTTTATTGAGATCATGTCCGCGACATATCTATATATTTTTGAAACTATTCTGTCTCTCCTAGCAGTCTACGTGGCGGCTTTACTCCTTATTAGCCTTACTCTGTTATAGGAAGATTAGGAACTCTGGCGGAGAAAGTGTGTCACGTCGGTGAGGGATATCCTAGAGCTTTAGTCATGGATCAAAATAATGATCGCGCATAGCCATGCTGTATTCCCTATAGGATTTGATATAAAATGTTGAATGGGTAGGCTTGAGGACCCTATTATTTTGTTTATTAGAAACGTTTTTAAAACTTCGTAAATAGTAAGCTATTATATCTTGTACTTATAGCATAGTTTTTTAGTAAAGCTTATGAAGCTAGATAACGACGAATGAGGGTCTCGGAATATGACAGTTGCCTTTCTTAAAAGACGCTAGTGCTTTCATCGGTCGAAAACCTAAGCAACTCCGGGAGGAAGGAAAAATATTGACCGAAAGCAACGTTATTCTTCCCCTGGAGACCGCGAAAGAATTAGAATATTGCTATAACTAAGTTATCTGAGTAGGTTGCGTCAATCACAACGTGCACTAACAACATCCGTAATGTGCATGCCGAAACACCCCCACTCGACAGCTCAAAGCAGGGCATCGCTCCTAAGGTGAGCCTATGTCCTCTGCAAATTGATGCTAGGGATGAAGCCGACATAACAGGAGGGTGTGATCTTTCTTCCGAAAGCGGAAATCGTTGCAGTCAGATTTCTCCTAGGGCGGATATCACTTAGGGCGGTCCTGGGGGGGTCGCAGTTGAGCAGCCTTCTATTTGCTTAAGTACTGGGGAGCCATTGGCTTGTCGAGAAATCGACAACGGGGACGGCTTCAAACCTACGAACATGCATTAATAATTAATTTTCGATGTATAGACTAAGCTAAGAGTCCTATGATCTGTCCTCCATTACATGGGATTCCATAGTCTCGTGATAAACAAATATGAAATAGTCATGGTATGACGATTTGGGGGGGGGGGGGGCGAGCCCGTATAATCAAACAGTAGATCCCTGATTGTATGGCCTGTGTGATATGGAGTTCCAAGAGATAGATTAAACGTTTAGCAACTGTTTACTTCACGGTGGCGCAGGATTTAATTTGTAGGCCGTAGTTTGCGAAGCGTGATATTTTGACTTAGTCTATTTATTTCAGCCACCCGAGCCTTTTGTTAGATTAAAGAGGCTCCTGCAGCGCGACTAACGTTAGACCTCTCGTATTGTGTTTCATCTTAATTGCCTTTATTGTCACGTGAGTTGCTCTGTTGTGTTTGAGTGGTGTCGCACTAAAATGACCACTATACCAACGGCAAAAACGCTAGGTACCCTACATTAGGTACCGTGGCAATTAGGCATTTTACTGCGTGCAACAAGTGGTTTATTGCATTATGGGCCCCTCCGCCTAAAGCCCAACCTCGAAAACATATCGGCATCCTAAAAGTAAAACGACCGCGGCGATTCTAATTTCGAAAAGATGACACCCTTAAATACTTGTAAGTTTGACTAATCGAGATATAAGTCCGTAGAGTATGATTCACCAAGCAAGCGCCGCGAGGGCCCTCGACGCAACAGAAACATCACAAAAACAGCAGCACGAGGATCACATCCATCAATTGTATTAACAATAACTAGCGTTCCACAAACAACAGCAGCAACAACTACAGCGAGAGAAACAGCGTTTACGTCCGCTGCTGCCACCACATCGGGCGAAGCAACTACCGCCACAGCAATGGCAATAGCTGCAGTAGCTGTATGTGACATTACATCAATTAGAGCATTAGCGACAGCTTGAGCAGCAGTCAGGACCACAAGATTCAATCCAGGTTCAAACTGAGGGCTTTCCCTCGAAATCACTGGGGAGTCTACCCGTATACAAAGCGAGCATCCTATATCCTTCTAGAAAAAGCCAGGAAAATCCGAAAACTGACTGAGACATCAACTACGATACTATTTGGAGAATCAAGTGTAGAGTGCCTCTGAGCGAAGTGAGGACTCCACGTCTCTCGATAGTTAAGCAATGCGGATGAGGCTTGATGCCGTCAAGAAGTCTTATCGATAGTGAGTGGGATCTACGTATCTAGGGAAGTCTCAATGAATGTGTGCAAGATACTCGTAGTCATGGTCTTGGACTCAGAACAGATACCATTAGTCATTAGATCGTGGTGTTTAGCGAGGTTGGACCAATGTTCTCGAGATGCGGCCATAACTTAATAAGTTGTAATTGGTAGGTACCTTGCAGCCGAGTAATAGTGCCTCAGTCCTCTGATAATTCGATAAAAATTGCAGCACATACGTAATGCAGCTGCGAAGGTCGTGGCCCTCAATCCCTCATATTCTCAATTGATCAATTGAACTCTTAACTCAAAGGCCATTTCTGCTATTGAGAAGAGTGTCTTTTGCCAGTCATCGTCAAATCTAATTAGGCCATGCCATTCCCTACCTTTCATATCGCTTTGTCCTGTTCGGGCCTGGGAGCAGACAGATGGGAATATTGATCATTAAGCTAGTAGATTTGACCAATAACTATGCATTAGTTTAACTTAAGAGAATCCGAAATAGTTCATTCAATTGATCATAGATAAGAGTGTGTTACATAATCATTACACCGCGTTCTGGCTGATTTTTGACGCATGGGGCGTCGTGAAACGATTTATCATGCTCTCTGATTGCCAATTTCTGATTCACTTCCAAGTATGCATCTTTGCGCCGTGGTTTATGACTGTTTCTGTCGATACTGGCCACTCTGGATCAACAATCGCCGCGTGCTTGTCATTTCCGCTCCCATATCCCGTGGCGCATTAGGGAGCAACAATAAGAAATTATATCCCGTATATAAAGCCTTATATGCCGCCCCTCACGACAGGTGTGATCGCTCTATCCCTAAATACGAAGATGTCTGAAACCATTGAAGAACGCAGCAGTAACAATGCCTTTCAATCAATTGCGAAGGCTATTTTGAAGCAAGACTCAACGCTGCCTCAAAAACTGGCTGCAACAGGTTACAAGATGCTATTTTGCGGTATCGACACCAACAAGGTGGAACCGGGCAAGAAGATCACTAAAGACAACAAAATTTATCTGGCTATAGGCTTTAAGCTGGACGACAATATGAAACAGGGTGCAAAACCTTTGTTAGAGGAGCTTCTCGAGAATTTGAACGACTACACATGGTATAACGAGTCGAAGAAGGATGTCCAACTAAATGATTCGGGAGTTATCCTCAATCTCGGTTATTGGAGCAAAGAGTTACACAATGCCAACATTTCCAGACTCAGTCAAATCCAAGACGGGGCCGAGGTCGAAATGCCTGAAGTTGAGTATAGGGTGATGAACGTTACTGCGTATGGAGAGGAAGTCGCGGAAGTTGAACGTTGTCTCTTCCACAAAACCCTGCTCTGGGTTTACGTTTCTTTCGATAGCTCTACGGCCTGGCTTGTGTTTCAAGACTCAGCCTAGACTTAATAGAGACAGAAACAGTGTGTTGAGCAGATTCCAGTATGACTCATTAGATATGTCCTCTGATAGAGGGGGCTTTTTGGGTGTTCATGCTGCTGTAAAGCTCGCTACGACATATGCCCTTCCCTGAGCGCGAGGATGGAGTGCTATATCTGCAGCTGTCCATTAGATTGAAAATAATATAATGCCGCTTGTGTGTTTTGCTCTTTATTCTCCTAAGAGGAATATGTCATCATGTACTTGTCCGGCTCTAAACGGGCTACCATACTAACAAGAGCACGCAGTTAACATCATGACCCGATGCCAATATATTTGTCTTTTTCTATGCATTTGCCTCTGCGCCACAGCGAATGCCCAGATTTAGCTGTGTTACAAGGGGCAAAATAGCCCCCTGAGAATGTATAAGAGACTGATGTACTGACCTAAAAGAGGCTCTTCCTTTATCCCTTCACTAGCATCAACATCATAACATACTCTAAAACAACAGCGATGGCTACCGGAGCGCCTACATCCATTATCTTTGGTCTCGTCAACCCAAATCGCTCCACAGCTGCAAGGGCTTCCAAGCGTAATCTCCTCCGAGTCATAGTGGATTTTCGGTCCGGCAGATGAAGCCTTTAACGTAAGATACCTACCACTATTACGTCATTTGCTTTGCGGGTGTTCGTGAAATTTGAGGAGCCTGATCAACTACAGTCATCATGATAAGCGAGGCTCGATTACTCGTGTCTATGAGTAAAATGGTAAGTTGATGGCGCGACCTCTCTCTCAAGCGATCAGATTTCTACTTTAGTATCTTATAATGACTACATTATGTACTTGGAGTGATGACGTCTTGGCTCGGTCTTTGTGAGATAGTTTATACTTAGTAAAGATGGAGCTTCAGCACAGGTCTGCAGGTACGAACTCTTCATACGTCCTTTCAAAGTATCATGCTGTTGAGCTGCTCTTTGTGACACGAAATCCAAGACATGGATTCAACCAATCAGTTTATAGTACTAGTTTATGCTATATAATAAAAGAAACAGGGTAGGATAAAATAGTTAAAAGAGAAAGAAGACGAAGAAGAAAACAGAGAAGAAATCAAACTTCAACTTCAATATGAGTATAAAGGAAAAGGAGGGATGGAGGGCATGAATGTTCCGTGGTTACTCTAAAAAGGGAAAAGGGAGCATCTCCAAACATAATCAAAATCCCTCATTGATTCCTTAGGTGCTCCATAGGGCCCTCACTGTTGCATTTCGTCTTGGGGCTGAACAGCGAACTCAGGGGTGAGTGAACGGCCCCTTTGCATGTCAGTCTCCTTGTTCCCATTACCCGCCCGTTCATAATTTTTGTCACAACGTATAGCCTCTTTCAAAATAGCCCGATCAAGCTTATCAACTTCGGTGTCCTTTTTCAAAACTACCCTACCGTCAATCTCCATATTCTCGAGTAGCGTCATATTAGTGTTGTCGTTAATGTCGTTGACTGTTGGGTATCCCGTGTTCAACCAACATTTCTTAATGGTTGACCTTTTCTCCCAAGACGTCGCGGTTCCGTTTTCTGTTCTCCAAACAACTTTGATTCTGTGGCAAGGCCGGACGTAGGCCCCGTTCTTGCTCTTCTTCCAGTTACTTGGTACAAGACCTAAGGTACCGCTCTTACAAGCAACACCTGCAAAACTTTTTATCGATCCCTTCCCAACAGCATTATTTTTACTATATGCTTGGGTATCCAGATTATCCTTGTCGGTGTCACTGAGCTGGGACGAGCGCATGTGAATCATGTAATACTTTGGGTCTTTGTCGTTCCCTTTCTTATATATATGATACACTGCGTGGCCAGGACCTCTGATACGGCCCTCAAGTGGATCTTTTTCATCGTACAAGGGCGGCATTTTTGATGCAGAAAATTGCTCGGGAAGTATACGGTCCTCTAAACCAACCAAGCCTGATTCCGAATCTTGAGTAGTGTTAGGGCTCAAAGTAGATCTAGAGGTACTAGCCGAATCTACCTCAGTGCTGGATGGAGAAGATGGAGGAAGGGACGATTTGGGAGAAATCCGCCCTGTCTCGATAGATTGTCGAACAACATCTGCGGATCCTTTTTCAACTGTCCCGGTACCAGCCGTGTTGTTCTCCGTTCGATCTACATGGGTTTGCTCGGCATCGGGCTGCTGATTATTGCCCTCGTCGCGTAATTTTGTAACGTCGCTATGCCTCTGTATCACTCTAACGCCCTCTGCTGTTTGCTGGATTGTGCTCTCTGACCATCCTTCTTCCTTCCCCCTTGTAAGCACTTTTTCTGCTTGTTCAACTTGACTTTGTAAGTCTTTCGATCTGGAATCTTTCTTAGGACCTTTCTTAATGGCGGCACTCCCCCCTGCAGGTCCACTGGTCTTGCCATTGGACTTCCCTGGTGCCTGTAACTTGGATGAACTGCCTTGTCTTGTGGTCGCCACCATAGTGATTTGCCGATAACACTAAGGGAAAAGACTTAATGATCAAATACTTGGCTGCGTTTTGGTCTTAAATATATTTGTTCTTACCCGTTCTTTTGTACGATAGGTGCTGCTCAGGGGCGGGATTTGACGTTCAATGCTTCCATACGGGAGTCTTATTTTGGGATGCCCGGAAGTGGAAACGGCTTCTCTGGACTCACACAGGGCACACCGACTCAAATAAATCGAAACGGTGCGGAAAACGTTTAGGCGCCTGTACCTCGAGAGAGGATCAAGGGCCTGTAGAACTTCCTTATCTGGACCAAAGCACGTACAGCGCGTGCTACAGCTAGCGGCAGCCAGTAATTGCTGAAGTGAAGCGAAAATAAGTACATACAAAGGGCTGTATGTATTGACGTTCAATAAGAGACTTACGTTTCTTTTGACTATCTTGTCTTTGTGTCAATAAAGGCCCTCGGTGGAGTCACTGTGTATAGGCCACATCAACGACGTGGTAGTGAGAGGAAATGAGGTCGAAATGTAACGTATGTATGTACAGTATGTATACTGTACTATAGAGGTTTCAAACTACCCTAATCAATGATCTGACGACTTCCGAATCTAGTATTGAGTATACCATCGCCGCACATGGGTCTGTGCCGAGATAAAACGTCGATAGTAGACTCGCGATCCTACAATCTCATTTCGTCCTAATTAGGGCTGCCTCACAACCTATAACGGTGGGCATCAAGTGGTAACGGCAGGGTCTGAGCCATAATGAAACAGCGTTGCAGGGGCTAGCCCAATATCAGAAGTCAGGAGAAGGAGCCATATCGTAGGTCGGCTCTTGCCTCGTATCCACACTACAGAAACCTATACAGCATCCGTACTTCCATTTCTACCTTTTCATTTGACATTTGTACTGTCTGGCCAGCAAGATATCACGGTAGGCCTACAACTAAACAAAATCTGTCGGCTACGCGCAATAGAGAAGTCTAGCGTCCTCTTTGGGACATTCTATGGCTATGTAGTATTACCAAGACGTCTTGTAGTGGCTCTGCCGAACCAAGACCCCCGAGTAACATATTCACTTCAATATGGAGAAAGACGCCCAATCGGCCGTTGACACAAAAGCTTTGTTTCGCGCAGTGGTGTACAGTACAGTTGGCACCTATCTGAGCTCTTCCTTGAGGATCTGAATCCTCTTCTTTCTCTTCTTTCTCGTGCCTCGTTCCATCTTCCTTTCACCATCGCTCTATCTTCTAGCGTGCGAGTCTCAGCTGCCCTACATGAATCTAGGTCTCGGTTGCTGAAACCAATTCACATTTTACGCCTTATTGCCTAGAATATGCATCCAAGCAGGATCATAGTTACTGGCGCTCTTGAGCAGATTGAGGATATTTACAAACATCTTCAGCGACCCCCAGTGTGGGACGAACGGGAGCAAGTCTTTCTGATGTGCTTCGTGTATTTTTCTATCTTCGTCTATCACACCCGGCGTAGTTTGCTGGGATACCAATCTCAATTCTTTAGATCAAGCTCCCTCGCCCTAGTCTTGCACGTACTAGCCAGCTCTTTTGAACTTGCACGGTACTACGCTCGAGTCGGCGAGGTAGAGGTGCTACCGCGAACCTACGACACCGTCGCATGTTTCATCCAATCGATCACCACCCTTCGCCTCTCAAAGTATCTCCTAAGGGGTGACATCACGACGAGGCCGTCCTACCAAGCTCCTGCGTTAATTCGGCCCCTGATCAGCTTGGCCGCAATTGTTTGCCAAAGTGCTTTCTTATATCAGGCGTCCGTCAAGCTTCTACATGCGTTCCTTTATACTCGGTTGATTATATTCATGGCCAAGAGGGTTGGCTTGGAGAAAATACACTCGAACGCCACGATATACGCGCATGCTGTTTTCCTCGGCGCTGTTCTCGCTATCGAGAAGTCCGGTCTGCCGGCCGGTTTACCTCTTTACATCGGCGGCGTTGGGATTGTCACGGTCATCAATCGTTACGTTGCGGATCGTCTCATCAGGTTTGCAACTATGCATGGACATCTATTGATCAATCGGCACTAACTTGCCAGTAGGTCACCAAAATCCCAGCCTCAAATGTCAAAATGGGAAAGGCCGTTGTTGCATAGCTTACTTTGGATTGGATTGGCTGATCGGCAGGCTTTAACTGGGTCCCGGCCGTTTACCCAACCATTGTGGGCTATGGCTGACGAATACATCCAGAAGGATCACAGCAAGACCTCTAAGTCTTCAAAGGCATGAGTTACTATTGTTCGACCTACACCTATGGACTCTAGTTGTTTTGCTTTTGCCCCTCTCTGGCCGCTGGAAGAACTGTTGAGTAGGCTAAGTAAAGTAGACAATTGAATGAGCTTTGGCTACTGCGGCGGGCGCTACCTTCACATGACTAGGAGCGTATGGCGAGAACGCGTGCATGCGAAGTTTAAACATAGTAAAACGGCATAATATTGAACTAAACGCTATTATATGCTTCGTTTGGAACGAGTAGGGGAAAGTTCGCATTTGTTAAAGTTCCAAGTGAGCTTTATTCAAAACCCAGTTCAAAGCTTCAATCATCTCTGGTTCGGGATGAAAAGTCCTCCAACTCCAAACTCGACAGTCCCCTCTCTGTTCTATTCAAAGTAAGTCTTATTTTCCCCGCGATGCTGCATAAATGTAGGGAGTTGTGTAAACCGAAGCATTCCACACGAGGGTAATCTGGGTGCGGATACCATTCTGGTGGCACGAGTCCTTCGATCATGGTTTTGACCGATGCAATACTGTAGCCATAGAAGGGATTTTTGATGTGGCTATTGGAAATGCGGTGTCTGCTTAATTATTTTACCAAAGTACCCAACAGCATACTCGAACACGCCTCAGGGCATTCGGACTCCATGCATAGGGTACCGACTAGCCCGTACAGTTTTGAGAAGATCTGATCAAGAGCCTTTTGGCGCTCATTGCTGATACGGCCTAAACCCCCCGTCAGCTAAACGCTACGACATATGCTGAAAAAGCCTACTCAGAACTGCGCCGTTATATACCAGGCAAGCTCGTTACGAGACGAATGAGCTCGGACATCAAGACCCCCCACCACATGCACCTGCTAGGTCGACGGCCCAGGATCGAAATGCCTTAGAGAGATTTTCAGAGTGTACAGTGCTGAACAACCTCTCACAGCATATTTGTGAAGACGTTGCCTAAATGTGGAGGCAATAGTAGCTGTAGGATAATACACACCGGAAAAGGCTACTCCATCTTAGGACTAGCGGTCTAACAGGTAGTACATAAGAGGTACTTCCATCGCAAGGCTAAAAGTTACTTACACGCGAGTTTGGCGGACAGAGGTGAGCCTCATACCTGCTTACAAGGTATTTTTGTGTGCCCAAGAGCCCACACAATTAGCCGATCAAAGAGAGCCTAATAGTGAAGAGGAAGCTGAGGCCTATTAAATACTATATATACATGTCAAAAGAAAAGAGCAAAACGATGGATATATTGTTTCATATTGAAATGTCTTAATAGAAGCTGTTTTACTATAAAGCATGGCATTTCTATACCATTTTCCCGACAAGTACTCGATAAATTTCCTAGAACTAACTTACAACCCAGTACATATATACACTAGAAACATATTTGAAAGGCAAAATCAACTTTTCAGGATTGCACACATTACCTAGCCAGCCTATACAGTTACGCTCCCTGTTCGTATTCATATAGTAAGCATCCGAAACTAAGTCGGCCAGCTCCCTCGCCTAAGACTACAATTTAGCGTAATGCAGCAGGTTCGGCATCCAATGCTTACATGTGTCCCAGATGATATCCATCAATGGCTTACTGGAATATTGTCCGCCAGGATTTGCAAGCTGACTCTTTCTCTCGTCACAGCTGGCATTCCAGGTGATTGAGAAGTTGTTTGAGGTTGATTCAGAGCTATACATGCTCCAGATTCCTCCGTTTGGCTCTATCACCCCCCAAGACACTTCGCCTTGACTGCAGAAACTTTTGCTCAATCGCTCAAAAGCGGCCCTGTCAATAGGATGACTACCCACTGAGCAAGTGGTGTAGGGGTATGATGTCTTAAGGTGATGCTCCGAGAGAGCGAGAGATGAGAAGAAAAGGGACGATGAAGCGAGCAACCGAATCATGGTTAACGATATTCAGGATGATCATTGATAGTGGCGGCAATTTTATGTCCTTGAGCCGTTTCAGATAACAAGCTCCTGCATGAGGTCCGGATGCGTGGCTTCTTTTGTACTTTTCATCTGACTCCTCTAGAAGCCTATTCGTTGTGACCCGGCTGGAAAGGATGGTCGGATGAGCTGCGTCGAAATTGAGTGGGTTATCGACCCTTGTAGCCAAAGCCCAAGACTTTCCCTTCAGAAACTAGCCTGATTGTACGATAGAATACATGATGGGGGACCAAAAACTAAGCGTCTTTGATCTAGACGAAAAGAACGCGAGAGTGACTCCACAAAGAACTCTTCTATAAGTCGCTATCGATACTGCCGACCCCGACCAGCTGTTCCATAAACGCCCCAAAAGGGGACATCTACAAACCACCGGATGCCCAAAAAGAAAACAGCAGCGAGTAAGTTAAGGGCGGCCAAAAGCTAGTGGTCTACCTGGAATCGATCACGCCGAGCAAACCTCGCAAATATGTGAGTAGCATAGCTATTCGTTCTTTTCGATAGCACCTGGCGGTTGTAGGATGCCCAAACATTGTCGCCAAGTTGAGGGATTTCACATTCGCTGCCGGTGCTTTGTTATTGCCGAAACTACTAGGTGCAGCCCCCGACCTACCGAACACGGTGTACGTTATAGTACCGGCGTGACCTAAGGTAAGATTAGCACCGACAACCAGCTTCCAGTGTTGAAGCACAAACCGATACCTCAGACCGATAAAGGTGGAGGTTTCATGACGAAACCTTTTAGGGCGGAGGCCATACATGGCGATTCAGCGAAGAGCTCGTCCGGGACTAGAACTGTGCGAATCCAGTTGCACACCAAGAAGAATATAAGTTAGAATACGAGACACGACAAGCGATGATAGCTGGAGAGCTAGGCATGTATGTAGGATATTCTCTCATAAAAGTCTACTTATAAACCGGTGGCAAACAGACAAAATAGCTCGGACGACGAAAGGTTTCATCAACACAAGAGGCCTTCACAGGAAAAGTTGCACCGCATGGCTCTCTTCTCAAGTGCTGATGTATACGGGTCTTGTTTAGCCTTTTTTTTTTTTTTTTTTGTGTATCTATCTACCTATCTCCATTGTTTCAGATCCAGCAGCGAGCTTCTGTTGTCTTGAAATTTCCTATCATGAATAACTAGTAAACGTTTCTATGTATATGTAGAGAAGTAATCAACTAGCTTTCCAAGGCGGGTATACAACTTATTCTCAATAGAGAACAAGGCCCCAAACCACCCCTGTAGCAATCGTCTAAACGCATATATATGGCGTTGATCGGCGCTGAGTTCACTATCCACTTCTACCTACGGATATAATAGTTCTAAGGACAAATATTAGAAAGGTTCTCCATCAGGAAAGGCAATCGTCCTACTTGAAATCAAACGCGAGGCCGTTCTTAAAATAATCAAACGAAAATGCTTCTGTTCCCAAGTATAAAAGCAACAAAACTTTGGAGCGATTCCACCTTAGCCATAAGCCACGGGTCTGCCGCTGCCAGATATCGGTCATGAAGGTAAAACCGTACCGGCTGGCGAGCAGAAGACGTGACCGATGATAACGCGCGGGCTTCGCTGGTTTTCATACCGGAAAACATTCGAGACGAGAGGGTGAGAAGTATGGAAGATTAGAAACGTGGATGAACAGGGCATGTAGGACATGTATTCGAGGGGCACACATATATAGATATGAGCGTGGGAGTGAGGGCCGTTCACTTCTTGTTTTATGATAGGGTTCTTAATGCAACTGGCCTCATAGGTCCTGTGACGATTGGGTCTCCTAGGGTGATGAACCTGAGCCGTGCTAGGGTTTATGTTGGCNNGGTAACTTAGTTGTATTGATAAGCGAGGTAGCTCAACATGAGAAATACTAGAGAGTGCGGTTCTATACGTACTAGGGTGATTTATAGGGGATGACGGTGGCTTATGGGGTGCAGCAGTGACGCGGCCGTGATCCTAAAGAGGATCATACTAGATCTCGCCCTGCAGCCATAATCAAGCCGTGGTCTTATATATATTGGGACCGAGGGTGGGTCCCTATACTAGGTAAGCTAGTGTCATATGATCACGATGTGTTTGGATCGTAAAAGGTCTGCCCTACTTAATGGTGGTAATGAAGCCGCTTGCGTGAGGTATCCTGTGACCGTGAGCACGTAGCATGGGCCGAAAAAAAGATCATGCTGGTGTTCAGCTAAAAGCCAAGGAATAAATACGGAGGACGAAATGAGATGTTGTGGTATGACCAAGACGACGTTGGTCAGTTACTTACTTAATCCAAGCCACGGCAAATGTGGTACAGTAAAGCACTCTATTGCGATAAATCGTCCCGTACAACACGCAACAGGAACACTAAAATGGCCAAGTTGTCGAGCCGCGTCTGTTCTTCGTAATTTCTATTCCGATAGCCGACTGCAGTATCGGTTTCGTTGTGAAGAAACCAACCGGATATTCACTCGCATAAACAATAGCAGCCTTCGATGGCTGCTCTCCCCATCACCCGATAGAATCTTGGTTGATCCGCGTAAGTATCTCGCTGTAACAAGAACCCATAAGCCCAAGTCGGCCACGGGCTGGTTCTTTTCCGCGCTTCTATTCTTCCCTCTTCCCTCCTCCGGGTTCCGGCCAAAAACTGCGGATGCGCGGGTCGGACTCGCGGCCGAACTCGACGTGTTATAAGTATGGCAGCCTCACTACATAGGCAGTTTGATATCTAAGCTCATGGGAATGTGGTCGGTCACGTACAATAACGACTGTCACGAATACAATGATGCTTGACTTGACTTAACACTACTGAATGTATATTTTCGTTGAGGAGACTGAATCCCTGTAGTGTTTACGTGCTGGGCAACATATTTGCCCAGCTTGGTCAAGAATGATTCCATGTATGTTTTGTAAGGGGTAGCAGGTCAGCTGTCGACGACCCCTCCTTTGTCTGGGGGTTTTCAGGTACGCCAGTTCTATATCTAGGGTTCCATTGCTACTCATCTATGTTGCTAACATGGTTAGTTAGATGAGTGCTTCCTGTAGGTTCATCTATCGCATTCGCAAGCCGATCAGCAAGCACTTGCGTGGAAACGGACGACCAACGGCTTCGATGTGTAGCCCTGCGTGCTTCCTAGCCCCGAGCCGCCGAGGACTTGGGCCCCCACAACCAATGACGAAGCCCAACGCGGCGATGGCTCTTGGTCATGTAAGTACCAAAGCAAGCTGACCACCCTAATCGTCGTTTCTACCTCTCTAGATTTTAACGCAGTCGAAAAAGGACTGGCAGTGATGCGCGCACGCGTTCATTCACGGACACTGTGGAATACGTTATACCAATGATCAGATAAATATGGCACAGCAAGGCCCTCACGATGCCTTATTCTTTTTATCGCGCTACAAATCTGTCAAGTGATTTACCTTGAACAAATGAAGGCCTTGTTCCCCCTTCTTCTATCGCTGGGAGTAGAAGCACTCAGCACGCCATGTTCGTTCGAATATGGGCAATGGGAACCTAAGCCTGGCCAGTGTTTTGCGTTGGTCATCAGAGAGCTGGGTGTGAATCGGCAACAACTTGAAGACCTTAACCCGAACGTAGACCTTGATGATGTCTTCCCTTTCACACCTTACAACGTGATGTACAATATACCTAGATATTCAGCAACATGGAGCAGTGACTGTCCTCCAATGTTGCAGCTTCCGGACGATGCGGACTACTCTAACAGCCCGGTGTGCGCCAATCAAACAGATACGACAAGTAAGCCTTCGTTCTCGGCTACGGAAACGGAAGTGACAAGTTCGTTGGCGCATCGAAGTCGGGAAAGAACAACAATAGAACGGGCTACTACCCTCGCAGAAGGAAGGAAGCCGGCGCTGCCATCGTCTTCCACAAGCACTACGCTGTCGCGAGACAGTGAAGGGAACGAGCGCAGTTCCACACAGGCGACTTTGAACTATGGATCGACCACAGTGCCCATCGAGCCTTCAACCGAAAACGTAGAGACGCCCTCCACCGCTCCGTCTTACACACGGGATAGCAAGTCAAGGAATAGCAATTCGGGTACAGGCGCTACTGGGAACAGTCGAGATACGCCCCAGACATCGTCAGAGGCAAAGACCACAACGCCACCGGGTGTCCATTCTGACACAGGGACTAGTAAGCCATGCAGTGTATTGCCTACCACGGAAACTGCCATACTGCTAGTGACTCCAAAGTTGAAGTGTCGCTGAGTAAGGCTAACTCCCCCTAGGGCGGCATCTACAGAGGAAACTTCTAGACCGACCGTGACGTCGACCAAATCAATCAACAGTACTCCCCCCTTACCTGCGGTTGGTATTCCAACCACTATACCGCCAAAAGAGGAGGCAGCCACAGCGCCGAGCACACCAGCTAGCGCACCGAAGACGCGGGTAGTTAAACATTCGACAAGCACAACTGCTCTATCAACCACAGAATCGGAAACAGCATCGACAGAGACTAAGGAACGGGGTTCGTCTGGATATGATGCCAAAACCACGATGTCCCATGAGACTGATAGATCATCGACCGCATCATCGACACAAACCGCTAGAGAGGCGAAAGAAACCTATACTAAAGATGTTTTTGTATCTACAGACAAGGGGAAAGTAACTTCAAGAGCAGCCACTAGAACTATCTCGTCACAAACTGGCATAGAAACATCACTAGCCACGACAACGGCCGGCCACGACGACAGAACAAGCATAAAGACTACAACTATCAGCGAGACATCTAACACTCGTATAACCCCATCATCACGTCGCTTTTCAGAAAACCAAAAAACCACCCTACATACAACCCAGAAAACCCTCCAGGAAAAAGAGACGGCAACAACGGCAGACCTTAGCCAGACAAGCCTGTCCGCGCCAACATGCGAAGATGAGGATGAACTCCCAGGGCACGGAGATATTGTTGGATGGGCCGTCCAAACAGCCGCAACCCAATGGTGCAGTGATTCGTGGTACAAAGAGACGATGGGACCAAGAAGCAAGTGTTCGATCGGTGTGAAGTGGCCCCATGGGGTGGGCTATGAGTATTCTGTTTGTTGGGCCGAGGGATGCGTGGGCGAAGAACAAGATCGAGAGCAGCCTTTAGGAGAGAACGGGCCGTCTTGCAAGGCCATTATGTTCGACAATTACAGTAAATGTAAGTCTCCCGAGCCGACAGGTACAGTGAC
The DNA here is from genome assembly GCA_012931995.1 of Fusarium albosuccineum. Classification (NCBI taxonomy): domain Eukaryota; kingdom Fungi; phylum Ascomycota; class Sordariomycetes; order Hypocreales; family Nectriaceae; genus Fusarium; species Fusarium albosuccineum. Next base: position 28,950 of record JAADYS010000605.1, on the reverse strand, counting down.
AATTCCTTAATACTTACACGCTCGTAGGTAACAATGGTGGCGTGGGAGGAACAACACAGGTAGGCTGCTTACTGTTCAAATTCAGAGGAGGAGTGGGTGAGCTTCAAGGATACGAGAATGGCAAAGAATACATACAGGCATAGATGTCCGAAAGGTTCGATCGTGAAGCTGGATATTTAATAGCTATAGAATCATGATTCATCGTAGGGCTTGACATGGTTTTTCTTCGTTCTCATGATATTTTAGCAAGGGGGAGCCAACTACAGGTAGTTAGGGCCGTCCCTACATCAAATCCAGGGACTGTTCGCGCCTTGATGTATGATGATATCGAGACTTCGCAGCGAATCTCCAACCAGACCAAGCGTCACGAGAGCTAGATCTCCCTTTTCCCTGCGGCTCGGTGACACCCGAGCAGTCATTGGATGCAGTCATGTTTTCAACACGATTGCATCAGTGTAAGACAGCAAGGATGTACAGGATCATCATACATACATACATACAACTTGGTTAGTTCTCATTCATATCTACATATATCCTCGGGAAAACCGACGCTTCTATTCGAGATATAGCCAATCATCGAGGCCTACTTGTAAGAAGAGACTTACGCAGGCACCTTCTGACCAGTCCCGTACTGGGTATTCTCAACTTTGTAGTTGAGGGGTGTCTTGATACCAAGGCCACTGGGGCAAGACGGCTGGTTACTGATGGCAAGGTCGAGATGGCACTTTTCGTCCACACCGATTTTGCATTGCGGATCGTCGATATTGTATAACACGTAGTTGTGTGCAACCCAGCTTGTTGGCTCCGCAATACAAGAAGCAACAAAATTCATGCTATTTGCGGCAGACAAAGGGAGTTTTCCCTCGTAAAGTAGGTGCCCACAATCAGAGGGGGGGACTACGCTGTATTGCATAGCGATACGACCACCTTCGTAGGGCTCTTCTACCGCGGACTTGCCAAACCCGAGATAGTTCCACGCATCATAGGATATATCATGGGCTCCGCCAGAGGTATCGATGCGAAGCAGATGAAGTGAGCGCCCCTGGTTGTAGATTTTGATGCAAAAGTCATTGCAGCTGACAGAACCTGGCCAATATGCAACCCTATCAGTATTGAGTTTGCATCCGAGAGCCCCAATGGAACTCGAATATTGCTCATGGGGTGTGACCGACACGGCCAAGCCGGCATCATCCGCCATGGTGTCGGCCGCGAAGCCCAGAGTAATGATGGCCACGCAAGCCATAAACGACGCACACCATTGACCTTGCCGATGTTTCCTAAGCGAGATTGCTGGGATCAGATCCATAATAGCGATATATCTGTGTACGGGCCCAGACGGCTCTATGTATCGTTCCGCACCTTGTTATTTATACTTCGCACCAAGCACAACTAGGCCTGAGTTCCATGAGGCAGTAGAACTAGTCGCCCGATCAGATTTCTCGTCTCTCTCTTCCCGTATTCGAAAACGTTGAAATTTGATTCTTTTCCCGTCGACTAGACGCCGATATCTGCCACTAAACCTCTGTCTCTCAGGACTAATTGCGGCGTCTGGACGATTATGAACGTGTGACCCAGGGGAGGCTGAATTCAGGCTGTGGTGAGAACTTGTAGCTCTCCTAATCGAGGAACGGCGCATGCATCACTCCGCAGAGCGTGCATCATGTTTGAGATAGCCGAAGCGAAAACGCAACGCAACGCTGCTAAGGGGACAAATGAGCTTCTCAGCGTATCGGGTCTCCTCATCTCCATGGGAAGTATGCAGTCACTCTTGGCTGGAAATCAAAGCATGGACAACGGTAGAACATGCATGCTGTTAGCCCAATGTATTGATCATGCACAGATTCTGGCTGGGTATACAGCTACCGTTCCTTGACAACAGGACTTATCTCGATTGGTAATAGTCTTAGGCATATACATGCACGAACCTAGGCCAGTGCCCTGCCTGATTTTGCTTGCTTCATGCTTTTCCCACGCCTGTCAATTTAAGAATGACTAGGAATCCATTCTTAGAGCTTGGGTTGGATTTGGAGATCTAAGTCGCCATGGTTTCCAAATGCTTGCAGCTTGTCGAAAAACGCCTCCCACAACCTGTCAGACATGATGGGTGCAGTCGCGTAGGCTTCTGCATCAGAATGATTTACTGATCTCAATGCATCAGCCAATACATCTTCGTATAGCCTGACATCGGCATCCATCAATGCACGAAGGTTGAGGCCATCAGTCGAGTGTTGACTCAAATCCATACCGACGCACACACGTTCATAGAGACGAAGAACCTTTGGACAGACACCTGCCTCCATTGCTGAGTCGTACACCATGCGATGGCCGATCGCTTCAACCATAGGGCGACAATATGGCAAGATATGGCGGTTGAAGGCGCTGCTCCTATGCTCGACATAGCCACCGATGTCGGTAAGTTTGGCCTTCAAAGTCGCCATCATATGATATTCACGGCGCGCTAGAACTGTTTCTGGATCGTGTGGCGCGGGAAGGCGGAACCTTTCCCCAAGGAGCTCAGATACGAAGCCTACAAGAGCGAGTCAGTATAACTACAGATGATTACAAACTTTAACCACACTCACGTATGCACAGCACAAGTGTGTCTCCCTCTGCAATGATATTACCCTGGAACGTCAATGCTAATTGACTGATCTGGTTGAATGCGAAAAGCCCCTGCCAGCCGCATCGTTCCGCAAGCTCGTTCAAGGTAGACGATGCCTCGACCACCATTGATTTGAAGATGACAGCTAGTGCATGCCGCGTGAGGGGCTGATGGCTGGTGTTCATGAACTCTCTCACCGCCCATCGAGCGTATTTATCGAGGACAATACTTTGCACCCACCCTTTGACTATCGGACGCTGCTGTGTGCAGAATTCCATGATAGGCGTACGCGACAATCCATCTGGGCCAGTGATCGTTCGTCTCTGACTATATGTAGCTGCAACATAGGTTCCAACTTTGATCGCAGATATGCCCATGATGGAGAGCGACAATGTGCCGATCGGCACCCGCCATATCTGTCTTAGAAACTCAGCCCGCTCATCCTTGGGTTTCTCAATGGAGCCAAGAAGTGCGCCTGGGGGTAGCCGGACATGCTTAAAAGTTGTCATTGAATGGTCCAGTGGTTTCGTCCCGGGTCTCGTTGGCAGGATGCGGGAGATGATACCCGGTGTCATCTTCCCACCATCGCTCAGGGAAACGAGAAAAGGCTTCACCCCGTGACAGCGCTCATCCACAATCAAGCGAGCGAAGACAATTGCAACACGGGGCATGCCGCAGAGGGGCGTAGTCGGAGGCATGGCCTTTGCCGCCGCGCCGTTCGGAGTGTGAAGATCGAAAGAGCCGTCCGGCTGCAGCGTCGCTCTAGTTTCTAAATTCCGAGCGTCCAGGCCATGACCGACTTCCGTAAGCATGAACTGGCCGCAAACATCGAAGCTTAGGAGCTTCCCGAGGAGATTGCGAAGGTCTGGTCTGTGTTCGACGAACGGACTCAGGGTTCCAATGCAAAGGTTGACCTGAATGGCTGCGATGATAAATGCCGTCATGTCCCGGGCAGCGATCACTTGATATAGTTAGCAACGCGCATTGTCGCCCCAGATAGGTATCTTGAGCCTCACGGTCGAAATGAAAATCCCAAAACTTTTTGCCTAGGTGCTGGATATCATCGACTGACAGAGCTTGCGGGTTAAGTTGATTAGCCAATCTGATCCATAGACCAAGTTACACTGCATACCTGCATTTTTACATATAGATCGAGCTCTGGCATAATGAAGAGAGATGACCTCTGGCGATGCAGGCTCTTCAACATCGTTATCAACATGCCAAATATCTTGCCGCAAGATCTCTCGCGAAGTGGACATAGTGTTACACAGTTAAAAGAAGTTGCTTGATTGTTGTTGTAGCTAACACGAGGGCTGTTAAAATAGATAGTGCAAAGCTCAAGGTCTTAGAGATACTGGTTTATATCGGCTCAATCCTCAGGAACTCTCATCAGTACGCATCCTAGTTTTGGTGGGGCAATGGACGGACGAAAACGGACGAAACGGGTTATAGAAGTATATCCAGCCATTCACGCATCACATGTCACCATCTATTCAAGAGCGTAAGGTGAAAGAGTACAGTAACTGCTCGTTTCGACTCCGGGCATCGTCTGAAAACGAACATTCTGCAAGCAGAGACCCTCGATTTCTCAATCGCCCCGGTTTGCTTAGTTTGTCCCTTCCAAGAGTTTTATGCTTAAACCGCCATGGCAGGGCTGCCGTACCGGCCACTCACAATGGAACAGCTCGGCCTCGGCTTCATCGCACGAATGTGTAGAACAGACAACAAGCAAGCCCTCACTCTCTAAATCGCCAGCAAGCTACCTGGGAGGATTGAAAACTATGGCTAGTGGCATGTATCAGTGGCTGTTATGGCTGTGCGATAAGCAAAAATCAACCCTCGGCTCTTCGAACATCATTATTTGTAAGCCCAGTACGCGGGGGCCGATTAATGTCGTTCAATATTTTCAGGATACGTGGGGCAGACAGATATGTACATATGGGACGTGAGCGGGGCTACAAGAGTTCTGAGCGAATTTCCTCTGACGTTATCCATTCCGGACGTAATGAGCGAGACACGGCGGCTTTGACGTGTAAGACACATTCTAGCGTAAGCGACCCGAAGCCGTCAAATATAGCCCCCGTTGATATTGTAGAGCCTTTGATTCGACCCGTGAATATGCTACTAACGCGACTTCGACAAGCCGCTGGTCACGGCTCCCCCCACCTTACCAACACCGCCGACCGTGAACTGAGATGATTTCAGGCAGAAGCAGCACGGTGCACTTTTCTCATCCTCAGCATGCTATACGACAGGATGGTAGGTCGCTTGTTGCCCTGAGGTGGAAGTAACCTTTAGCTAACCCTTTGGATCACCATGCTCATCTGGCCTGCCTCCGCCTCGCACGCACGCTCCTCCCGTCAACAATATTTGTCTCGGCAAAACGCGGTGACTTGCTCAGTTGTATCCATACCCAAATGGTCAATATGACGAGTCCTCCAAGTAGGATCGATGATTCCACGCCAGCCCATCGAATGATCCAGGCGGGGCATGAATCAATATACCAAAACACGAGGCCAGCCGAGAACTCCAAGATAACGAGGCTAAGCATGGCCAGTGGAAGCCAGGCTAGAACTTTCTCGAAGCAGCCTGGTTCTTCACATCCCTCTAGTGTAAACTGCAGCATTATAGCAGCAGTGATAGCAGTGATGGAGGTGATGGTGGAGCTGATAAGGAGCCCAGTAGCTATCTGCAAGCCTGTCCCTACCCCATCGGCTCGAACAACTCCGAAAATTACAGCTGCTAATGACATAACTCCTACCAAACCGGCAAAAGTATTAAAGTCGTCATAGTATCGGAGGAGTCGGCGAAATATGCTGGTAGAGCGAGAGGTGGACAGCTTGTCGGCTACAATAGATGACGCAGTTAGTTCTAGCTTCAAGACTTTGAGTTGAATCTTACGTAGAGCCATATCGCACTCGTAAAGATATGTTTGCCTATGTGCTTTCGATTTGTGGGGTCACGACGAAGATGCTCAAAATCGAAGATTACCGACAGACTACCTGAGGGTCATCGAAATGGAGTGCCAGAGTAGCGTACGCGGGGTGTTTTATCTACATATCGGTAGTATTAGAACAATGCCCGAAATCTTGCCGTCCATTTTCGGCGTGTCCAGCTGATAACGAGTCCGGGTCTTGCGACGGAAGACCAGCCGGGCACGGCAGAATATTATCTTCGATTTTGACCGCCTCGCCTCGAGAAGCCGATATCTTTTACTACTAGAGCAGAGAACCAAGCCGGTCTTTATGAACATCGATGGGGCTCGGCGCATGGCTTTGCCTCCACGTCTAATGGCTTGGCTTTAGCCGGACAAGACTCACATCATAGGCCAGTATTAGACGGTTCAAATGATGCTCTTGCGCACCTGGGAAGTAAAACCTTAAATAAAGGGCTTGGTGTTTGCCACACGAATGGAACAGCACCCTTCTTTGTCGTTCGCCCTCAAGCCGTGGTGCTAAAGTCATATCAACCTGACTCTATATCTTGTAAACTATGAACTCATTCGCGAATACTCCAAACGGCCACGAGCACGACAGAAGGGACCAATTCCATGCGTCAGGAAGTGAAACACTTGATGAAAATGAATGCTCACTTGTTATGCGGGCATACACCACTCGCCCTTCCCCAGAAACATGCACACATTCCTGGTTAGTCAGGGCCGGCTATCAAGCCGCATGGAACTGCCCTTCATGCAAAGTTAGGGACGGTATCTTGTTTTTCGAGTGCCACTACTGTGCGACCAAGAGGTGTAGGGGTTGTGCAGATATCTGATATCTGAACATTCTTTATCGTTTTGAATTCCAAGTACCTCGGACGTTATATCCTCCCTGTATCTGCGGAAGTCCCGTTGTATCAACCCAGTTAAGCCTAGTGTTTCGCTGATAGAAACATTCACCGTATTGAGTAGAATATCTTCCTGTCGATACACAAGGCTATAGTTATTACCTATCGCCATCGGCAAGTCTTCCGCCTAAAGCAGGGGACGAAGGTGCATGGTTTATAGCTCTCGCCTGTAGAGAAGCGGTATACCCAGCATCAGCTGCAGCAGAGGCAGCTCTTGAGCGTGGAAAGCTGCACCCCTTTCTAGCACACCCTCAAGAGCTGTGTGCCATAAGATGCTAAGGATCCGCCAATAAGTCTTTATCACACTGTCGAAATACTTTATAGTCGACCCCCTAGCCTACTGAGCAGCTACTATTTCCCATTTCGCGATAGTATCGCCCTATGATTTTTCCCCTAACACGCGCGACCTAAAACCACTATCAGACGCTATGCCCGTCCAGAGAACCAAGATCGAATTTATTTCTAGGATTTGAATCTATGTTATGAAAACGCTGCCGTCTGTGTTGTTCCTGTGGTCTTCTTGTACACCCTCTGCCAGTATTCTAATCCGATCGATCGCGTTGAGGCATTTATACATCAATGTCTCAGTTTGGCCAGCTTTCTCAGCCTGCTCTCTGAACTTTCGAGCAAGGTCTTCGTGCTCTGCTGCCAAAGACTCTAGTTCTTCGTGCAAACAATCATTTTTAGCCCTCTCTGCCCTCAGACTTTCCTCCGTTAGGTATAGCTGGGATGTCGTGTACGTTAGTATCTCATTGCATCCCATTGCATCGGCCTCAGCGGGAGAGCTGAAGGCTGGAGGTATGGCTAAGGGGGGACAAAGGTCGAAACTCTGACGCTTGACGCCGTTTGCTGCCTTTGGAAAAGTCACCGCGTGGAAGCTGTGCCCGACTTCCTGGCAGAGCATCTTGTATGCGGCGATGTTGTGGTCGCTCAGATTTTTGGAAAATAGATGAGCTACCTCGGTAGTATACAGCCATGTATATGAATCCGTTTGTTTAGTTCTGAGGCGAACTCTCAGCGGCTCAATTGCGATGCCGGTTCTCCGCTCTGAGGCAGAATCAGTGATGAACCACTCCATCAGCGCCAAATAAGATTTACCTATGTGAGCGGCAAGCTCTTCCCTACATCTTTTAACGAGCCGTTGGTATTCGTCAGTGGGCTGGGTCAGGCGCGAGGGGTCTATCTCGCCTCCACCAGATGTGAAGATAGAACTGTCCATCTCGAGAGTATTGAGCCGGTTCCGTATGATGCTAGCTGATATAGATGAGACTAGGTAGCCGACGATAAGTAGGGTTGTCCATGGAATGACTGGCTAGATATCGAATCACCGGTCCGGAGATAAATCTACCCGCTAGCTCATGAGTCAACGGGTAGTCAATTTCAAACGGCTGGCAGCCGTGCGGTTTGAGCTACTGCCTGCACAAAAGGCAAGAAAGTATTCGGGGGGTATACTATGTACTACTTTCTCTTCGAGGCTGATTCTCGCTTCCTAGCTGCTCAAATTCATTTGTTTATCTAAAAATTTATTGCCAAGTAGACGGATTCAGTCAAGTAGCGCAATGTTGCCATGTTCTTCCTCCGAAATCACGTCCGTCGTTCGCGACTCCAGTAGCAAGAGCAGCCTTTTGACGGTTACAGTCTGTGCTTCTTGAACGCCTTGCAGGTGGTAAACTCGGGCTTCAAGCTTGTCTATCTTGCGTTGCATCGTGTCAATCTGGCACATGTTGCCTTGCGGCTTCTCATCAGAACAGCCGTTTGGCGCTTCCACCGTATACCAGTCGCTGTCTATCAGAATTTCAGAACTACCCGAGTCCGGCATTTTTGCGTCATAGACCGAGTTATATGGATTGTCCGCCGAGAATAAAGAGCCGGTTTTAGATGTGATATAGAGGCCACCGTCGCGCTTTCCCCCGTGAAGCTGGGGGTGGTGTATACCAGAAGCCGGCGAGTATTTTCCTACAATGGCTCTCATTGACATGTTCAGCTTATAGAGAGAGGTTCCGATGTAAGATTTTATTATGTTGCCGGGTTCCGAGAGTTCTTTTATAGGGGTCTGGGGCTGGTTTTACAAGGTAAAATTTGACCGCCTGCACCTAGCCAGCTGACCAAGAAGAGCGCTGGGTATGTTTGAGCGTCCATCTTGATGTCATTCCTATCTCTAGTTTTGCCTGGGCGCCTTGACTGAGACTGCCTCGATATACATCGGGGGCATCTGTCTACCTCCATATGGATCAGTACTCCTGCATACTGAAGCAATCTCACGAACAGCGACACATAGTCGGGAAATCGGGAACTTTCCGATGGCGGCTAAGATATCACTATATAGCGCTCATAAAAACAAAGCAGCTTCCCGGTTTAGCAATGATCAAACTGTAACGAGCAACGATTATACGAACCTTCTGTGGGCATCTAGAATGCATGGTCTGCGCCCTGTGTCTCGTCTTTCTCCCTCCTTTCCACGTTACGTAAACGACTAAGTCTCTGTTGTATAGGAATTCGCAGCCATCGATAGTTTGGATTTTATCCTCCCACGATCCACGAGGAGGTTTCCAATTCCCCATTGGAGCTACAGATGAAGAATCACCGCTCTGTGGGGGAGAGGTTCGTGTGCAATTCTCTGCGCTGCCACGGCAGCTACTGTTGATCGCGTCTTCCAACTCGATTGTGCTCTCAGAGCTTGCGGCTAACCTATTAATGTAGCCTTGGAGTATCTCTTCGCCTGAGACTCTGTCACAGTTACGCCACATTAGACTCGTGTCCCTAGATTAAAATCGATCACTTACTTGAGATTTTGCAGAGGCTCCCATGTCCAGCTAGCCTCGTCTTCAAATCCCTGCCATTTGACTTGAAACTTGGGGTTCCCCTGCAGAAAGGTGTGCTCTGATGTCAGGCTCGATGCTCTTCTGAGGCTAAGATAAAGATGGACAATCTTCGACCATCAAAGGGGCTGCGCACTAACATCGTTGTCGATGACATGATTCTGGATTGAGTCTACAATAAATCTATAGGCTTATCAATACAGAGTTTCGTTGTTCCTGGCTGCACGAAACTTACATGTCTCCCTTGGCCTTCCGGGCTCTTCTTATCCTTCGTGGCTTAGTCATGTTGGCAATGGTGCCTCTTCACTTCTCGTGTTTTTTTTTCCCGGTCGACGTTGGGGGGTGGATCGGAGGGGAGCCAGTGCCTTGGAGATCAAACTGCCACAGATACAGGCCCAGGGGAGTAGGTGATAATAGGTACAGTAGAATGCCTTTAGTTATTCCTCCTACCTTAGCTCTTTCACAATTTAACAAGCCAAGATTCATGGAGCAAGCAAGTGAAAATACTCATCCCCAGGCGGTTTACAAAGATTATCACGCACGCGTTGTCTTCGGCAGTAGAATGTAGAGAACGTCGGCCGTCCTTTTTTGGACCCGTGAGGGTGGGTGGACTAGCAACGTGGGGTCATTTGAATAATTTATTGACGCCGTCGAGCCATCTGGTGAAATGGCCGAAAATGTGCCGTCGTGGAAGCCCCGCAGTTAAGGTGCAGCAAAGTTCACTTTTCTTTCGCACTTGCATAGTCCACAGTTTCTAAGCAAGCATGGCATTTCTATGGTGGTGTTTTAACGCGATAGTATATAGTTATGCGCGCCTAAGCCTCTGCCTCTTTCTGCCCTTTACGCGACCACTCATGTGTAGCAATCCCCACGTACAAATAATTAGCAAGCCACATTATCTGAGGTCATCTTTGGTCCCCCTATGTAGATATCTACGGACCCTCAAAGCTGCTTTCGGGGAATCTTACCAACAAGATTGAAGATTGCGACGGATCTGTGTGTGCCGTTCATACTCAATTTTGGTTGCACTACCGGAAATCGGACGTGCCCTCAACCGTAGGTGTTATAACCTTTAATGAGTGGGAACTTCTACGTACGCGCGCTATGTGTCAACTGGTGGCGAATACATCGTTATCTCCGACCGTATTGCTGTTTTCATCCAGCGCCTTGTCTAGTAGAAGTGACTGTCAAGGAGGCTACGATTCACTTGCATCGGAGTCCATACTCTCGTGCGCCTCTTATTATAACACGTGTCGAGACTATAACTTCAGTTTGTTCCTTCCAATACATAGACGAGCAAAGACACACTTAAGCACTTGCTATCTGTAGCCGTAGATCTTGTTATTGACGATCGAGTCGTTTCCCCGAGGCAAGATTAAACCCGCCAGTAGGCTTGAGTCGTACCGCCCGCATCCCAAAAGTACTATCTAAGAGAGCACGCCGCGTCCCACCAACAAATGGTCAAGTAGCCTGGATCGTAGGCTCTGCATTTCAGCCAGTTTGGCATACTTTTGGATCACACTTGGAAGATCGATCTTGTCCACCTTACGTAAGAAAAGCCCATCATTCTTGGAGTAGAGCATGTCATTGGGTGCCTTAACAGCGGCGAAGCACACATATTTGCGCTAGTCATCGGTTGCCTCGACTTTCCGGATCGCCTTGGCCTCCTCAAGTATATAATCTTCAATTTTCATGGAACCTCCGGGCGAAGCCTTTTCAATTTGCCATCGGGCGCGTTTCAAGTCAGCCTCTTATTCTACGTCGCGGAAGCTTTCAAACATGACTTTCTCATAGTCTACATCAAATCTAGGTTGTCCGAGGAATCTACCGAGCACTTCCACCGCCAACCCCTTATCCTCTAACAATCTTTTCTCCGAAAAATGGTTGGGTTTCCCCTTTACATCCCTGGCAGTACAGATCTGAACATCACTTGTAGTAGTTCGATAGGAGGTCTCTTAGTCTAGAGGGACAATGTTCCCACGCTCCTTTTCCAGATCTGCATCCTTCGTCCGCAGTTCGAACAGCCAAAGTAGCCTCCCCATAGCTGTATTTTACGCTACTTGTACGCCTATCTTACATATAGCAGGATGGTACTGACCCATAGCTAGTGATAGCTTGCTCGATTGTCCTCTCTTAACCTTCAGGGTCATGTCATATGCCTAGTGCTCGAGAAGTTCCCCTAGTGGCATTATGGGTTACGATGTCAAAATCAACTGCTCGAATTCTCCGCTCAAGTGAAATAGACGGAACTCACCATCTCTCCTTGAATCAGCTAGGGCTCTTTTGATCATGCTCTATGAATTGTTCATGTATGGTAGCTACACAGCAATTTTCCAGTTCATTGTGACAGATGGGGTGAGCAGTTCCTCCAGTAGCTAATCTGGAGTGATGTATGTGCCTTGAGACCCGTCAATATAGAGCTCAGATACCCTGGCTACACCTAGCTTACGTGCCGTCCTTAGGGTTAAGCTTTCTTCTTTGCCCGGCGTGCTTGGCCGTATCGTCGGTTATGGTAACGGCGATAGGCATCATGAAGAAGATCAGGTATCTTTTCAATCTTCTTCGTACTACTAAGACATAATCTTTATCCCTAACGCCTGACGCATGAACGTAACTCGCTACCATTTTGTGCATGTTGCTATGAGGTTCCCCCTCCACGTTTGATAACGCCTGTTATTCCTTAGCCAGATGCAAGAATAAACGCCCCTTATTATGTCAAATATTGAACTCTTCAAAACCAATTGTCAGTCCAGGCTCGCTGATATTAACAACCGTGCACCTACCTAGATTTATACTATAACAAAAGGGATGTTTCTACGTCTCAACCTTCGCAAAAGGTCCTGTCCGGCTCTCGCAGTCACCCAATGACCATTTCTGTGGAATTCTACATATTGGGACGGCTCTGGGCCCTTATAGTATGACCTCCGTTCCAGGCGTTCCCAAGCCTGGGGAGGTTTCGAGATGTCTTCCAGGGTCCAACGGCGCTGCGGCAAACGATCCGGACACCGTCGTTTCCAAACAGCGTAGACTGTCGATCCACCTTCCCGGGTCTTAATTGTACATCTTCGATTCGATCTCGCCTCACGCGAAAGATACGTTGCGGAGGAATTCGTATTTGTTCTGATCCGAATCGTCAAGGATAAGGGCATGGAGCGATTGGCGGCGGCCATTGAAGCATCTGCTAGATTCAGAGTGGGTCGATTCATCGGTGTCGATAGGATAAAGTTTCGGGAGGACAATCAGGATCGATCGGGGTTTAATAAATATTCGTTCCAGCCGCCCAATGGTCTCGCAGGGCGGTCAAGTTTCATATGCGACCAGTGGCCCGACCCTTTGTGGATTATTTTGATGGTTAGCCTCGATAGTAAAAAATGAATGATTGGTCACCGAGGTGCCTAAAACAGGCAGTGATCCGAATTAGTGATCCGGCGCTTATCTGAGCGATGCGATGAAAGGATCGGTATTAGTGGACATAATTGAGTGGAGGCTATCTCCAATACGCGCCTCATCGGGATCATGACTCTATCTTCCATCAAGTGGCTAACCTGTAGAGGCTTGAATTTTCTTATTTCTCTTGTGCTCTTGACGCTGCCATGTACTCCTTCCAACAGATCAGTCTCAGCATGCGCTATGATATTCGTCCGCGCATCCGCGAGGCTAGTTTGGTATCTCACCTTGTAATTATCTCAAGCCGGACTGATAAACCCTCCACAACTTGGTTCAATCCACATCCCAAACAATAACGGCAATACTAACCCACGAATCTAGCGTTCCTTGGAGAAGATGCTTACTCTAACCCCATGGACTGCTTTCGATGTGTTCCTCCACGAGCACCACCGGGAACACTTCGCGCACAAAACTCACCTCCAACGGCATATTGTAGTGACCCATCATCAAGACTTAGAGTCCTCTATGGAATTAAAAATGCAATCAGCTTCAATTTTACGGACTCCATTACTTTTTTATCGGTCATGATGTGCCTTTTTATTCTTTCCAGACTCCCTGCGGTGGGTCGGTGCTTATTGATGATGGTCTGTACCAATAAAGGGCGGCCTGACAGATTAGGCTACTGAATTTCTGAGTGATTCCTGATAAGTATTGGTTGCTTTTTTCTTGCTCATCAAGTCACGTCACGTCACGCGACTACGACGCGCCCAACCCCCCTCAATCACCCTGAATATTTCGAAGTTCACATACATAATTCAATGTCGCTCTCGCCCTACTTCTCCTTAAATACTTGGATAGCCTAGTCGCGAGGCGTTCTTTTCTACTTCCACGACTTCTCCTCATGACTACATCGAGAGTCTAACTGAGAAGCAAGAGTCTCGTTTGGTCCTAACCATTGTCAACGCGTCTTGGCATTTATACAGTGTTTCTTCGGTTCGAATCTTCAGCCCGGTGAGTTTGACCGTCGCTATCGACCAGCATGAAATCACGACTGACTTCTTTTTAAAAAGAATGCAAGACGATTTTTCCAATGGCTACCGCCGATCGGGGCCCGTTGCTCCGTCCTCGTCGTCCGTCGCGCGCGATTTGATCGTCAACAACATCACGCCTATATTGACGAAAAAGCACCAGAATAAAAACTCAACGCGTAGTCGAGCGAAAACCAACCCCGCACGATACGAATTTCACTTTCATGCACAATGGTGTTACGACAAGAATAACAATGAATTATGGCCAAAGGAGTATCACCCTGTCAATCCTGCATGCCCACGCCTCAGAGGCGGACTGAACAAGTTTTATAGCGAAGCGAACGAGAAGGGCATGAGCCGTCAAGCTCTATGGGAGCCGGGCAGCGATGACGGCTTTTTATATAAAGCGACAAAGGAGGACGGCAAAGGCGGAGGCGGTGCTCGAGTGAGGCAGAGGACCCCTCAACGAGCTATGGAATTGATGAGAGCAGCCGAGGCAGATCAAACCGGGACCAACATTCACCAAGCAGTCAAACCGCTCGAAATCAAAACACCGCCCGGTACCTCCCATGACGAAGGTCCTAACCTTCACCCAACCAGATACGAACTGCCCATAACTATCAGTAGTGGGTCAGAATCTGGAGACGCCTCCGCATCAGCTAAAGATGAAGATATGAAGGTCACCATCAGAAGGCTTGAGGAGAACGAGATGCTTTCGAGCAAAGACATAGCAATGTGCTTAACAACTCTTGATTGGAACAAGACGAAATGGCACGTGTTTGACCCAGGGTTTCCGAATGTTCCAAAGCCTAGAAGGCTTGTCAGACCAAAAGCACCACATCTAGCCTTTTTTTGCCACGGCAACATTCACTGGTCCTTTTGTCATCTGAACACATCAGAGGCCAAATTATATCACTACAATTCGCGCACAGCTACCGCCATGCCCACGCAAAAGATTGTAGATTGGGCTATAGAGCAGACCGTCATTGCGTACAAGGTTCTGGATACCCACACTCGTGCAATCGATATCGAGGTCCAGACAGAGGTACGAGCGGCACTTGTACAATGATTGGCTGTAATCTGATTTGACTAATTTAGCACAGATTTGTCCTCAGCAAGGTGATAATGATAATGTCAATTGTGGGATCTACGCACTGGCCGTGTTTAAGGCTCTTGTCGCTGGCGAAGATGTCCCGCTGACCCTGGACCCTGGGGAACTTCGCCGATATTTCGCCGAACGATTGAAACAAAACACGGACGATAAAATGACAGACGTTTCGGTAGCGTCGCCACAACCTTGCGACGACCAGAACGATGAGACGGCGGCCAATAAGTCTGATGCTATGTTAATCGATAGCTATGCCGAGAGTTTATCGATGGTTCCAGATTCCACAAAGGATTCACAATCGTCCGCTGATTCACGTCTCGCCGCTGCAAGTACACTTTCGAGGCCTCATATCGACCAGATCCCGAGTGCTGGCTCTGACGGCGTTTCCTCTCGATCCCAAGTGCCAGAGCTCATGACGAATTCACAAATAGACAAGCTAGCTGAAGAAGCTTTGCTTGGTTTGCAGAGCTTCATGGACACAGGTCAACGAAAAATGGTAGCCCTGCAAAGGGAGCAAGAAGCGCTACGCACGGATTTGGAGAACACTAGGAAACAGCTCGAGAACGGACACGAGAAGCTCGAGCAACACTCGCGCCAGGTGGACGAGTTAGAAGCTCGCATCGGTGACAGTGCAACGCTATACGATTTTGAAAGTAATCTCCGAAAATGTATTGGGGACAACAATGAAAACACTGCGAGTCAGTCACTCTTTTCGAAATGGCACAAACGACTCACCCTTGTTATTGATGAGATGGCGGTAGAGACGAAGTCTCTTGTCAATGAACGGCAAGTTGCACGGAAAAACTACGAAGACTCCCAGGAGGGGATACAGTGCCTTCAAAACGAAAAAAACGACCTTGAGAGGCGAATAGGGCAACTAAGAGATGACATGACAGCCCTTGCCAAGAAATTTACCAAGATCAGAGAGGCCGCCGGTTGTGAGTCGGAATTGAATAATCATGCGATGGTTCGAAATAGACGAGAGACATCGCTTGGTACGTACAGATACTCATCAGTGCCAGCCGATTTCGCCGGAGGTTAGTTAAACAACAGGAACGGATAAGAAGCAGTTCCGGAGTAATAGTTTTACTTGGAAGAATGGCACTCAGGTACTGGCAAATTGCAGCTGTAATGCTCCATGCCGCCTCCCGTTTAGGCTCGTTGAGACACGATATGCGGCCAATCTAGGATAGCATCTATTTCAGGGTACTCGTTTTCTGTGTTCCATTATGTACCTACGACGGCTACTTTTGTGTCAAACGGGCGATAGTTCAGCCATAGCTTCTGCCTTAACTTCAAGGTGCCCCTTTTCTATGGCGCGGAGTCTTTTGTCACCTCAGAGATATACTACGCATCAAGAAATAGAACTCTGGGGTTCTGCACATGATGATACTTCTACTGCCGAGAGAGATCGTCTGCATGATCGCAGAACAGTGCGCTCTGAGGGAGCAAGCCTCCCTAGCGCGGTGCTGCATTCAACTTCACGGGATTTGCAACCACATCCTCTATCGCAATGATGTTAAACATCACGGATGCTCTTCCGTATTTCATGCTATCTTCCGGTGTCATGATCAGCCTCTCGCCTTACGAACTCTTGCCGCAGCCAAGGTGGGTGGGGCAGATTTTAGGCAATGCCGCGATGCTCGTAATCACCATCGCTTATCCTTTCACCACTCCGACACGACTCTTGGCTCTCCCATCCATCTAGCAGCAAGACTGGGGTTGGACGGTATTGTTTCCTTTCTCGTGGACCAGGGTATCGACCTGGATGGACCGGCGAGCATGGGCAAAACGCCGCTTGCCGAAGCCATCTTACATGACCGAGAGTCAACAGCGATACTGCTAGTGCACAAAGGAGCATCGATTGGCCTCCAGCCCCCCCGGTTTGATGCATACCGCGCCGCGGTCTGTCAGGGTCTCGCAGAGCTCACCAAAGTGATCGCGAAGATCAAAGGAATAGACGTCAACTCTACTTTGGGGTACGGCTGTACAGCACTGACGCTTGCTGTCTGCCATCGACGCGCGCGAGTACTGCGAACACTCCTTGATCTGGGAGCCGATGGAAGGGGACCGTTGAAGCAATTTTGCCAGGACCATACCTTCTCATCTCTCCTATGGGCTCTAGAAGCCGGTGCCGTGGCTTTGCGGCAGTCCGTTGGCATTAAGGGCCTTGTTGATCTCGCCGTTGCCGTCACCACGGAACAGGTCTCTCCGATACAGAAAAGCCAACAGGTCGTTGCTCTGCAGACGTTGCTCGATCTAATTCGGAGAGAGAGATCCGCCGTATTTCGGGGGGCTGTGCTCCCGGCCAACGAACTAGACTACCTCCTAGACGCTTTGTTACAGATCATACTCTCGGTTGATCGTGCAGATGTAGCCCTCGCGTCGGTTCTGATGCAGCATGGCGCCCGTATGCGTGTTGGTATCTTCCTGCAGCTACTGGGCGCCCTGAACTCAGTGACTTTTGCCAAGGATACTTTGCGTTCTCTGCGTCGGCATCCCAAGCTCCTTCAATGTTTCGACCTCGTCTACTCCCACTGCGTCAGCCTCCCGGACGACGAAAAGGGATTCGCGATTAACTACTTCATGGAGAACGTTCCTCAGCATGCTCTACAGCTCGTAGATGAGCTAAAGCAACGCGATCTTCCACTTTCGGCACGGGGGGTCCGGATGATGGATCCTATAGAAGAAGGAAGAACGGTTTAATGGCTACCTACCATTGATCGGGCCTGGTCTACCCCCTCGTCCGTGAAGCAAGCGCCCTGCTAGTCAGAGTTGAGCACAGTTACCTACTAAGCGTGTGGACGCAAAGGAGTATAGGCCGCGCGTTGCCGACAGTAGCGATGGATACGAAGTGACCGGTGGTATAGATTGCCGAAAAAAGCAGATTTTGGATCTCATCAGGGCGAGAACATTCTGGGCCGCCGCTCGCCGACGTCTGGGTGGATTCCTGGCCCCCGCACCCCCCCATTTCCCGGCTATGAAAACCACGCAACGGGATCTTGTGGAGACAGACTCGACTTTCCAGCCACCGCCCACTTGCATACTCTCTTCCTCTTCACAGCCATGGCATAAAGACTTGCGAAGGGCCACAAACCATTGGCGTCGATGCATGAACCTTTCTACTCAATTAAACAACCCAGACCCATCGTTGAGATGAACCCAATGCTTGAGCTCCATGTCTTTGCCCTCGTAACGACAGCGGCATACATGCTGCAAACTCTCTTCGCCGGCACTCTGTATTATCGCAATTTTAATTCCGCTGCTGAGTCGACACCGAGACTCCCACAGGGCGTGCAACGGATGTCGTCCGCCATTCGAGCCCGAATTAGGGCCGGCATCGCTGCCATCATCGTGGGAAGTGTTTTCCAGATGGTTTCGTGGAGTTGTGGGAATAACGGTCTTGACGATGCTTTTGGGGTGGTTGCAATCATTTTATATTCCCTATTTCAGGTATGTTGCACGCATCCTCTAAAACATAGAGAAAGAGCTCATTCTGTACCCTTAGGTGTCCATGTTCCCCGAAGAAGCCCTGTCAGCTGCCGAGGCCTTTCAGAGCGGCCAGTCCTTCGAGGATTTTTGGGACGAGAACGAATTCGTCTGGAGGCTCTCTGTTATTCCGTTCGTCTTTCTTGTCATTGCTACCGTCACAGCTTCCGTACTACGAATCGTGCTCCCCTCTCGCTGGCCGGCTGCCTGGATGATGTGGGCGGGCTTCTGCTGCCTGTTGGGTGTAGGACGGTGCTACCGCTACGCAGGTCTATTTGGCAATTCGCGCAATTGTTCACGAGCCTACGTACTTCTCTCAACTCTCTTGTTGCTTCTTGGCATATCGTGCTTCGCCCAGGATCAAGCATTTGCCAGAGTCTCGATCTTGGGCGTGAATCAACTGGTGCTGCTGGTCGATAGGGTGTGTACAATATATGGTATAGACAGGCTGATGGATTCTTGCAAGGCCACGGGGACAGCTTCTGTGGGTTCTTCAGAAGTTGGGCTGGAGAAAGGGAATATTGAGTCAACCGCGGCTAGTCGAGCCGAGTCTAGGCCCCAGGCATGATTGGCCCAGATACGGCCAAGCATTACAATGCAAGGTAGCTTCGTATGTCTCAAGCCTTTCTAAAAACGCTCAAAACACCCAGCATCATGTTCATAGACCTAGGAAAACGGCGAGACACATTGATCAATACACCTCACCCGGCATTCAACACAAAGCTATAACCAGCGATATGTATTCTTATCACTGACCATCAGTGGCTCACTGTTAATGATGCTCTGTCGGATATGTGACATCTTTTCATTGATGCCGGCATATGTGTAGCAAGGAAGGTAATGCACAATTTTTACGCCAAGAGCTCGAAATTACACCCTAAGGAGCCAAGTGATCCTCATCATTCATATAAACACCCAGATCTCAACACTTGTCGGCATGTGTCTATGAGCTGGGCGACATCTAGCAATTCCAGATCCTCTTCTCCAACCAAACTAGACCGAGAAATTGCTCTATGCATTTGCACGGGATCTATTTCCTTTATGGAGCCAGATCCCTCTATATCGATGATTGCACCACATATGATAT
Organism: Fusarium albosuccineum; assembly: GCA_012931995.1. Taxonomy (NCBI): domain Eukaryota; kingdom Fungi; phylum Ascomycota; class Sordariomycetes; order Hypocreales; family Nectriaceae; genus Fusarium; species Fusarium albosuccineum. The sequence goes on along the minus strand of JAADYS010000605.1, from coordinate 9,587 downwards.
GGTTCTCCCGCATAGTGTATTTTGGGTCGCAACGGAGGCGGAAAGAACTCTGCTCACTCCGTGGGCTTCCAAGCAAGCCACGCGCGAGAGTGATCAGATGGTGAGCCTGGTCGTAATCGAATGACCCTGGCTCCAAGTCTTCTGTTTCCATGAAAACCGCCAACAAGGAATCCTCGTCCCGGGCTAGCAGCTCAGATACTGCACCACCGTCATACTGCCCGAGGAGGCTCAAACCGAGGATCTGCAGGCGCAAACAAAACCGTCTCCGTGTGGGAATGTCAGCTTTCTTAGGCGAGGATAGTAGTCAGCTTTTTGTTCCTGGTTGCTATTCCAATAAGAACCCACTTGAATGTCGCTCTGGAGCCTCGCCCATTCAGCCATCGTTTCTTGCGCAGCCCCCTGGTCAGAGGATATGACGGATGCATCTCGTGTAACGTTCTCCATGCTGAAGTCCGGCCGCAAGACGCCCACAAGTTGAAAAAGGTCTTCCTGTGTACTATGTATTGCCGCCTCATTAGGAGGTTGGAGTAAGGCTAGCGGAACATCAAGATATGTATGATGAGAGATCAGATTACGAGCGTCGGACTCTGTTCAATTCAGTCCTTCACCAGCCAGATTTGTTCATCGTCAGGTCTCCTGACATATGGCCTTTATCGGCTCTTTCTAGATGCGACGAAAACAAGGGTGCTTTCGCGAATATACACAGAAAACATGGAATGTCCTAGCATATGTCGGCTTCGCCACCGTCGCTAATGTAGCTATCACTGCAACTTTTGCACATCTTCTACTTCATTTTGATTTCGGTTCATTGATCACGCAGAGCCTGGTGTCAGCAGAGCGAACCACCTTCAGTCCCAAAATTTGGAACAAGGCTATGGCGAGACCTGGGTGATTCTCGTCAAGCTTGCGCGCCCCTAATGTATCTACGCTGAGTGTCGAAGCAATAGCGTTCCTGTCAATCTCGCGTTGGCAGCTGTGACCTAGAAAACATGCCCAAGGCCTTTGTATGAAGGACTGTGCCCGATGATGGAAAACTGAGGCAACGTGTTCTCGCGGGGTGGCGAACAAGCCGCACCGGGCAACATGGCGGCTCGGAACCGCATTCCTATTCTTAATCCCAAGACTACTTAGGGAGCCTAAAAATCAGCCCCCTAAGTATACCTGATCTACCCAAGGAGATCAATGCGAACGAACGGCTGCTACTGCTCGGCGATACCCCGGGGACCGATTTCCTCCACAACACTAAATTTCGAAATGAGCCTGGAGAATTAGAAGGGAGCGGGAAAACCAGATGGCAAAGTTGATTTGTGAAAGACAACGAGCGTTGGGTTATTGATAGGGGAAACTTTCTATAGCTAGAGCTCGAAATCAAGGTCGAATGACAGCCTACGCCGGTGTCCATTGCCGCCTGCTTGAACCTGTATCCGGACTGTATTTTACTCGAGTACTCCTGTCCCGTCAGCCGATATAACGAGATTTTCAAATCAGATCCAGATATTAAGTGGTCCAAGTAGCACGGAGCGGCGACCAGGTTAACTGCCGACCTAGCCTCCATTGAACAGTGATGTTTGAACCTCCTTCCCACATGGCGTGCTCTGGAACCGGTTCTGTTTACCAAAACGGCCGTATCACTCCTCCTTCCTTGATGAGGCCAGGAGACTGGGTGGGCAACACTTTCAGATACCGCAGAAATCACGTGCAGCATCAGTACCCATCTTCATCCTACTCAAAGAGGTTGTTTTGACGCCGTGATTCTACAGTATAAATTTGTTCTTATCTCCAGGCATTACATTGCCATGCCTTGATCCGTCTTGTAGATCGATCAAGTAGAGACACGCCATGAACAGCAACTGCACGGTAAGACATTCAACTATTTCAAGCGCGATGTGCTTCATCTGGTCTTTCACCAGGGCTTAAGCCTGCTAACGGAGTCACACAGCCCCCTTCCGGACCCGATGGTGACTCGGCTTGGCGCCTACCGGACTGCGATAGCTATAACTTATTGGCAAATGGAACGTCCTTGAGAGACATCAAGAAGCTACCTGGAAGCGAACGACGCCGTGTACTCCGCCAGCATCTCGTTGAAATTGAACCTCTCATTATTCAACATCCTATCTACGGAACCTACCAAGACAGCATCCGCTGCTTTGCCATGTTGAAGGAGAGGGCCGGAGCCGATGAGTTTGAACAACGCCTGCTTCGAGATGCGCGGCAGATGTTCTACGAGGAAAACTCCTTTATTGTTTTCTGGGACGGTTCAGGTCGGCTTCTGGGTGACATCCTTGGACATTGGGACGACGTCATTCCAGTCAATGCACTTGTTAGGAGGATCACAGTCAAGATCAGCAGACGCGAGTTTCCGAATGGACGTTTGGTAGACGTTCTAGGTTACATTTCGGCCTTGAGCAATCTCGCCAACTTGGAAAGCATCTCACTTGAGTGGTGGGATCCCACCGGACCACTTAAAGCGATAATGGAGGAATTAGATGTCGGCGGTGGGGATGTAGATCCGGCAGACGATTCTGGAGCTGAGTCTGACCGAACCTTGAGGAACCCGTTCTCTGACGATGCTTATGCTTCCGACGAGAACGAGTCTAGGACTTCCTAAATCGGCGCTTCGGGCACATAAGAAACACGAATCGGTAGAAAACAGCCCCTGCCGGTGAGCCCCGAGAACGGCCTCGCCGGTCCCTAGAGTTACGATATGAAAGCCAGCAGATTCATATACAAATACCCGACTGATCTCCTCCAGAATATCGGTGAGACTTGAGGTAGCCGTCTGTGGTGAAATTTGATATAGGAATGTCTCCGAGCGATAAAAACCATTTCCAAATTGTTTATGACGAGCCTTCGCTCTCGAAAGGCACTACTCGAAGAAATCCTGGCGGCACAGGCGCCAAGGCGACTGATCTTGATCTCCAAGCGTATCCCTTCCCTAAATCAGAGAGTTTCTCGCCTTATCGTGTGATTCCTGATAGAGAATGGTCTCAATTGCGAAGTTGTCGAAACTTTCGCCGTAAGGGAACCAACTTATCTAACCACGCCACCTGAATGCTAACACGCAGGTCCAGTTAAGGATACTAAATTCAGCCTCGGCGACTTTGTGAAGGTGACTAACCGCTCACCCTACCGCGGTGACCGAGCCAAACGTATGAACGGTGGTTCGAAGGGTCCCAGAAGAGATCGAGTAGCGTACATACTGGAAATCAAGGCCGCCGACGAACGTAACGTTTTTGCACGGGTGTATTGGATGTATTGGCCTGAAGATATGCCTAAGGATAAGCCTGGCTTCTCCGATGAGAAGCTCGAAAGCGAACCGAATGAACTTATTGCCTCCAATCACAGTAAGCCGCACCACTCATGACAGTTTTTATTGATCCTGTAACTCAACTTCCACAGTGGAGATCATCAACGTGATGAGCGTCAGTGGACTTGAGACCGTGAATCACATGAGGGACTCACGGACCGATGTAAGGAGCGAACTATTACACTGGCGGAGAACGTTCGATTTTCAAAGTACCTTATAAGATCATGTGTGATTACAGCGAGAATTCCAACCACGCTTTACTCGCCGACAGAACAGGCGGTACTGCTTTGCCACAAGAGCGGATAATGGAACCAGACAGGGTGGAGGGCTTTGGCCAACACCAAGTGCTGAATTGGCCCGATTGCCGTGTCACATGCGGCAGTAGCGCCAATTTTGGTAAAGTAATTTAGATGAGATAGTTATTGATATGTACATTCAGACCCCAAATCCGTCCGTTCTTCCGCTACAGTGTTGTCCCAAATATGCCGTTTACATTCTAGCTACAGCTACTGGAGTCTAGAGGCAACGAATCGGTTGAGACTGTAGGCATTTCAAAGGCCACCAGCGAAAGGAGACCAAGGCATCTTCTGCCAAGATCAAGGCCGGTACAGGTCTTTTTTTTCTCTCTCTTTTGATTTGTAGTACCGGTAGTCTCCAACGGGTGTGAGTTATTTTACACCCAGCAGCCACATTGCAATCGCCGTCGACTACAACCACATAACCTCGCTCGTCTACTGTCACTTCAAGAAGCACCGCACTCTCGACGACCTCTCTTCCATCTCCGATCTTACGAACTCAGGCTTCGCCTAGAGGCTTTTCCCAAGCCTCGGCCTAACATCCCTGATCAGACCAGAATGGAATTCGACAAACTCACCGTCAACGGTTTGAGAGCTGCGTCGCGCGTAGCATCTGTCCGCGGCAAGTCCTACCACTACATTCGGACTGGTCCGGTGAAAGACTCGCTCGGGACAATCATCCTCTTGCATGGCTTCCCCGACCTAGGATTCGGCTGGCGATACCAGATTCCATATCTTGCGTCTCTGGGCTACGAGGTGGTGGCACCAGACATGCTCGGCTTCGGGGACACTGATGCACCCGATCATCCGCGCCACTACAAACTAAGAAGCATCGCTGAGGATGTCAAAGAGCTTGCAGGCGTTGTTTCTAAGAAGGAAAAGGTCATTCTTGGCGGTCACGGCCGGGGCGCCGCAGCGGCGTGGCGTGTTGCCATGTGGTTTCCTGATCTGGTCCAGGGCCTATTCAGTATCGGCATTCCTTTTATCCCACCCTCTTCGATTTTTCTATCCTTGGATGATGTTACTCGCAGCGGGAAGTTTACGACACTGAGGCACCAGCTCCAGTTCAAAGGCAGAGAAGTCGAGGACAAGATAAGGGATAAAGAAGAGGTTCGGCAATTTCTCAATGCTATGTTTGGAGGAACTACTAGTGAGGGTGAACCTGGGTTCGACGCCACCAACGGGATCCTCTTTGACATTCTTCCAAGACTTGACCAATCACATATCATCTCTGGCGACGAGCTTGATCACTATGTTTCAAAGTATTCTCACGACGGGAATGCTAGACTAAAGACGCCCATTAACTGGTTCCGCACGCGTGTGCAAAACTACCTCGACGAACTGCAGCTCTTGCTCAAGCCAATTAGGTTCTCTATGCCAGTGCTCTTCCTTGCTCCTACAAAGGATGGCGCGCTCCCTCGCGGCACGGCGGATGATATGGATCGGTATTTTGAGAACCTGACCAGGGAAGAAGTTGAAGCCTCCCACTGGGTCATGTGGGAGTCGCCCACCCAGGTTAACGAGCGCGTAGCGGCATGGCTCAGGAACGTATAGATTGGAGTGCCCGTTCAGTTAACATCATGGCCTAATCAGTCCTAATAGCTGCTTGACTACTATAATGTATGCAGAATGGCATTGTGAATACTTTTCTTCATCGTTCTACGTGCTTCACTAGACCAACCCCAATCCAACAGCTCCCCCTAATAAAATAAAATAAAAACTGGCACGTATTGTTAGTGTTGCGCTAGCGGCGTGCTTTTGCACAGGCCTCACGACCACACAAGACTGTGGGGACACTATCAGTTCCGTAGCAGCGGCTTTCAGGTAAGGAATCTGAGAGCCCATCCTCCCTGACGACTCCTTCGACGGATATAACGGTGGGGCTTTAGAACCAGGACGCCTACGACACCGGAGGACGATGCTCGCAGCATCGGTGACAACCGCTTGCGACCAACGACGCCGATTGCGATAGATCTCCAATCTTTGAAGGCAAGTCGCACCGTGGACCTCTGCTTCCTTCCCAAGTTTTTTGCCTAGCACCACGACACTCGGCTATGGGTTACAACTCAGTCACCGGGGATTGTGGGCTGCAACACAACAAATCTGGTCATGCGTGGGACATTTCTGCGCTCGTTCACTCTCTTACTCACTCGCATCAATTTGATAAGAAACTGTCTCTACGTCATTGCTAGGCCGGTGCATACTTCGCATTTTAAGAAGCGTTCGCTAAGGTATAAGTAACATATCGAACCCCAAAATCATTCCGGCCCGTACCACTAGATCCATAAGGAAGAAATCACATGTGAGTCGATACGACATAATAATATTTAGAGGCCCGTGTTGTCCTCCCTAGTTTAGATAATACGGACCTCGCCATGTCCCAGCCACAATCACCCTCATGCTTCCGCTCCAGTCCTGTCTACGTGCAGCGCCTCAGGCCAACACGTTAACCACAACGACAAACGCATCAAGACCCAGAAACCCACTGGACTACTAGTGAGGAGATATCGAAGGGTTCAGACAGATTTTCCAGGTGATGCAGCTTCATATCCAAATTTGAATCCGAATATTCGAAAAGGAGTGGCTCCCCCTTATCTCCCGCATTCTTCACTCTGACATGCCTGACTTTGAGATCCAGTTTTTCAGAAGCGATCATGCAAAGAAGCGCAGTCAGGTCCGGCATGCAAACTGCCTTGGCGTGATGTTCCGTCCCAAACGTTCCGGATTGTCGCATGATCTTAACGGCATCCTCGCCAAAGTTGAACCCCAGAATTCTACGATCAAGGTCTTCCCCACCCAGCTTTAGGAGAGCCGGTAGTGAATATTTGATGGCCTGCGCTGAATGGGACGGCAGGACCCAGAAATCCCCAAAGTCCGCGTGGTGCTGAAAGACGTACCTAGCGGCGTCCCTGTTCAAAGCGATGTTGAATTGCTCAGGAAACATGTTGCTCGACAAATCAAGCGTGCCCTGGCGGCTATCAGTCTTTGTACATCGTATGCAGTGTTCATCGAACTCTTACTCACCGCCTGAACATGGCATGCCAACTTGGCCGCCAGACCTTCTTGATGAATATCACGCAAGAGAGTGAGCGAGCAGCCTCCAAACCAATCAACAGATTTGGCGGCTTTGATTCTTTCGTACAAACTCATTCGAACGAGTGGTGCGATAGTGACACCGGACTTTTCTAGCTCCGAAGTCTTCCGTTTGATAGATTTTTCATAGTAGTTCCGCGCGGCATGTTCCCGCGGTTTTCCATGCAGGGTGGTCATCTCCTCGAAGTCCTTGATCTCGGCTTCGTCGCGCCCAAAAAGATCATCGCGATGGTGAGCATTAGGATTTACAGGGTTGTCAATCCTGCCCAAGCCATCATAGTCAATGAGGATCTCAATGTTGTCTCGGTCGGCGCCATCCGCATCCACAAAACGCCAGTCAGAGGCATATTTCGCTATGTAACTCGCAAAGTCCAGTGCCACAAGGTTTGTATGCTTCTTGGCATCTGCCAAGGGGTCATAGTCTGGCCTCTCGATCTTTCGTAGCTGGTATCCCGAGCCATTAGTGGATTCGGGCCGAAAAACATATGGAAAGAAATCTCACCAACTCTCGCTTGTCGGAAGACAGAGGCTCGGTGTCGAAAGCGTCCGTGTAATCATGATCTTTGGGGAAGCCGTTCAGTAGAATCTTCAGTGCTTCTCTCCCGCATTTCCCACCGCTTTTCTCGATCACGTCTAAAAGGTCATTCCGCTCCGCAGCCGTCATATAGCGCGTTAGAGAAGCTTGACGAGCCTCCACGATGATCAGAACGCGGCCGTTTGCTTCCATCGAGGGCAGAGCCTGGGCGAGGGCGACGAGAACAGCGGCCCAGTTGTCCGAGTCAGGGAGGTCATTGTTGATGATCGTGAGCTTCTCTGCTTCCACGCCACATTGGCCCCCATATTCTGTCAGCGCTTTCATTGTTCAGATAACTGTAGATGAGAGGAATACGGCTGGAATCGTCGAGAGAATGATATGCATATGAAAGAAAAGCAAGAAAGGATTGTTTCTGGACCTAAATGGAGGACTCGAATCCGTAATATATGCCATCAATCCTTGATGGGGATGCACACCCTCGTCGTACGAAAGTGCCCTGAGCAGTGCCTTGCTGAAAGTCTCCGCCGGACCAGACCCATCCTGGCATTCAATCACGGACTCATTCGGACGATATAGGATCGCAGCTATCCACCTGACCACACCGCGGTATCGCGACCAGCTCACCTCTAACTCTAACAAGCGTCAATATACGATAGAAGAAGCCTTTCTCTCATGCCACGGCGTCTAGTCCACTCTCATAACATATGGGTGAGTGATATAGGCCGATAAGCTATAACTAGTGTGTTTCTGTGGTGTAATGTCGCAGGCCGCGCTATTGAAGTCAAAGGTACCTGTGCCTAATGGCAGCTCGTAGGCAACCGTTTAGTCTATCAGCCGGCCTTACGCCGTATATTGCCAGGTGTCTGAGCTCAGCAGGGGAACTTGGCTGGGCTTTCTTGATACGCCTACGAAACTGTGAGCATCAGCTTCCGGCTGATCGTTGACAAAGCACACGCATGAGGCGCAACTCTGCACAACGATCAATCTGTCATATCATCTCTAAGCTATTCTATGGGTCCTTTACTGCCTCCAAGGGCCATCGGTGCGACGCCAGCCCCGGACCCGATTTCGAGGCCGGCTATCTGTTTCGCAAGGACGACAGCCGGTTGGTGATAGGCGGCGTTTTCGAGTGCCGCTATACCAATCCACGGACGAAAAAATAAGGCAAAAATCCGTGACTGGAGTGTCATTGTTGCACGAAACTTCGCTACCCAATTCCTCGGCCACACCCTACAATTTCTCCCCCTTCCCCCGTGAGATTCCATAGAAGCCAAACCAGACAGTCACAAGCTGTCTTGCCATGGGCTTTCACATATCAGCAGCGGTTGTTGCTGTTGCAAGATAGACATAGAAACAGACGAACCGCCGTGGAACTCCTAGGCATCCATTCGCCATGTGTTACATAGCATTGTGCTTCTAAGTATGTCGACGAGGCTAACCCAACGAGACCGTCGAAGGTTTAGTTTACCCGGTTCGGAGCGCTCACGGTATTGATGTGAGAAGCTTTCGACAAAATCCTACGTACAAACAAGGGACAACTTGATCTCGGCGGAATGAATCAAGGTCCAAACAGCCGCCATCTAAAACAGCCGATTTAGGTCGTTTACACCCTTCTCCGTCAGCCTCACAACCGACAAAAACGTTCGCATTTACCGTCCGATTAAGACACGACTCTCACGGTGGGAAACAGACATCCTCGTCGGCTACCCACGCAATCCGACATTACTACGCCGACGCCCACGGTGTGAGAGCCGCGTGCTGTTTGTTCAGACTTGACTACGGCCGAGACAGGACGAACTTCGTTCTGTTTGTTTTTAGAAAGCGGTGAATGGCTACGAAACGTCCCGAAGCGGATATCCTGGTAAGGGCACAGGCTCTCTTCTCTTTTGTACACAGAAAAAAAAAAGAGAAAAAAAAAAGTGTACAACCCTAGTCAGGCCTACGTGTTCTACAAAGTAGGTTGTGATGTCTAGTCATGAGACAATGGGGTTTCTAAGGGGCTGAACTTCAGCTGTGGGATAGAGAACCGGAAAGCGCGCGTGATAGCAGCTGTTTAACAGAGAACCGGACAGCGCGCATGACTGCAGCTGTTGAAAGAACCGGTCAGCGCGCGTAATAGCAGCTGTTGAAAGAACCGGACAGCGCGCGTGATAGCAGCTGTTTAATAGAGAACCGGACAGCGCGCATAGTAGCAGCTGTTTAACAGAGAACCGGACAGCGCGCGTAATAGCAGCTGTTTAACAGAGAACCGGCCAGCGCGCACGAATGCAGCTGTTGAAAGAACCGGACAGCGCGCGTAATAGCAGCTGTTGAGGGAACCGGACAGCGCGCATAGTAGCAGCTGTTGAGGGAACCG
>JAADYS010000600.1:0-37066 GCA_012931995.1 Fusarium albosuccineum | reverse complement strand
CCTTTAGTGCCACAACACATACCACAAGCTCAACGCCGAAATCCGAGAAGCAGCCGAGAGGGGAGAACTAAGCCACTCGAGCGTGCAATACCGAGAAGCACAACAGCTACCCTACTTGGATGCTTGTTGCAAAGAGGGTATGAGGGTGCATCCCAGTGTCGGTCTAACTCTGCCCCGGCATGTTCCCAAGGGTGGATGCCAGATTGCTGGTGAATGGTTTCCCGAAGGCACTCGAGTCGGTGTCAATGCTGCTGTAATACACTTCAACAAGGATATATTCGGGCATGATGCGGAAAAGTTCAACCCAGACCGGTGGTTTCGCGAGGGTGCAGCAAACATGGATCGATACATGTTCCAGGTAGGTGAGCTCTACATCACAGATGTCTTGCTTTCTAACAGTGGAAATAGTTTGGTGGTGGTTCTAGAACATGCATCGGAAAGAATGTAAGAGACAACACCCAGGTATCTCTACTGAAACTCCCCTGCCAATGTGTCCAGATTTCGTTGTGCGAGATGTACAAGCTTGTCCCCCAGCTGCTTCTCTCATTTGATTTGGAGGACATGGGGACGGAATGGACTACTCACAACTACTGGCTCAACAAGCTCAGCAAAGTATTAGTTCGGTTAAGGCCCAAGCAAGGTAGATAGAGGTACAGTTTCAAGATCCACCAGACACTGGGTATAAAGAATTCGCCTTGCCCTTCGAGTGGGTGCGCATTCTTGATCAGGTTTATGGATAACAATGGGTCGTGCAAAGATAATGTTTTGTTTCACTCCTCTATACTTGTTGAATAGACTGTGGATAATATTCGTCTGGTGGTTGCAACTTAGACTGCATTCTGTGGGGCGTGAGGTCAGTTTGGTAAAAATACAAAACAGGGGAAGGAACATCAATTTTCCAGACTTTAATAAAAAGTTCATTATCTCACCTACATCTCACTAGTAATGCCATGCAGTGGGGCCTTGGGGCCGTCGGTCAGCCTGGCTGATATCACTCTAGCCCCTGAGGGAGACTTGGCGGAATGCCATTCCGAATTCCGAATCGGCTTGCTTCCAGTCACCAACCTATGAGTTTTTATCTCAAGGCCACCTCTGGTAGGCATTCTTTACTCCTTCATCCTATACACACCTACTTTCACGTTTTAAGCTTGCATTTACAACAATAAACGCCACATCCAGATCCGAGAGCAGGTCAGGTCAGCCACGATTCATCCCCGCAAAGCTTCGATTTTCCCCTCGCCGGCACCGCCACCGTGAAACCTCCCGTCCTACTAGACCTCTATTATTTTATCGCCCATGTCTATTATTCTAGGTTTTCACTTGGAAGGGCCTCGAGGTTGAAATGAACCCCGTCCTCCCCGTCAGCGCCCGGGCCGACCGGGCAATTGCCAAGCTACATCGCGCAATATATTCCCGTAATGGCCTTGATGTGACTCTGCTGTTCACAGGGGAGGTTGCTCGGCTGCTTACGGTTGTCTTGGTACTTATTCATCAGAGTACACAAGGCGCACAACAAAGTCGCCTGCCAGGAGGGGCTGTGAAATACGCCTTGTCAAAGATTCCAAGAACGTGGGGTCTTGGCAAGGCGTTTGCCAGTTGCAGCGGGCAGGCTTCTACACGTATGCGAGCTTTGAGCGATATTCTTGAGGAATGGCAAATGATGCATCGTCTCTGTGGTTTGCTAGATGTTTGGGCATCTGTCAAGGAACTTGTCTGGAGGTCAACCACAGATGCACACAAGGAACCTACACAGAGGCTTAAGTTCTGGATTGAGGCTTTGCAGAGTCTCTCTCTGACTTCATTTCATGTCTGTGAGGCTACAGCCCTACTGTCATCGAAGAGATTCCTCGCGTGGTCTGAACCAATGCAAGAGCGGCTCTCTTACCTATCAATTCGGTCATGGGCAGCCTTTACGTTTCTCGACCTGGCTCGTCTTCTCCTGGACAAGCCAAAATTAGACGCCTCTGAAAGCAAAGTTCATGATAACCGGAACATTGCTTGGAGGAAGGAATTCCTTCGTACCCTTGCCTGGGCTCCTGTAACTGTCCATTGGGGTCTCCGAGGAGGCTTATTACCTGAGATTATTGCCAGCCTATTGGCTGTCTACGCGACTTCAGGACTTATGGAAGAGGTGTGGCAGGATATAGCCTGACTAAGATATTATTTACCAACAAATACGAGAACGTTTGTGCAACCACAAGGATAGCATTGGCCCCGCGCTGTCACGGCTGCATTCAGCTTCAACAGCCTCAATCAGGTTGAATGTCGCGATGACACCCACCTCCTAGGCATCTGCCAGCAAGACCTTCCAAGTCCGCGGTATGGGGGTCATGGTACATGTAACCTCCGGATGTCGGTACTTCAACCACCTTAATCGCTTGCAAGGCATTGAGAGTACTGTAGATCCGGCAGGCTGGCGCTCACCATGCAACGCGGACACGAGGTTTTTAGACAAGAATATAAGCTCAGCCAATGGGATATTTTGTCGTCTTCCCCGGGCTGACGCTGTGCCGCTCTCGCAATAAGCCGGCCCGTTTAACCGCTAGTTTGGCCGAGATAATGGCATGTCGATCTTTTCTAGATCCTCGGCGGAGTCTCCCCCGCGTCGTCGACGCGGGGTTCGCCCGCAAATCACACACGTGGAATCAATTTAACCGTGTGTAACCCCGGCTGTCTCTCTCTGCATGGCATTGGACTGTCAAGGGCTCGCATCCCCTGCTGCCAAGATGTCCGACAGAGTCCGACAGAGACGATGCAACCCTCGACGGCCCTCGTGTCTTGTCTGTAACAGCCTGTATGCGGCAATGGCGGGAAGCGACCCGATTAGACGTTTTAGCTTCAAAAACACCAACTATAATAGAGTCCCCTCCCCCGCTCAAGACTACGGGTCCAACGTCCTTGCTACCAACTCTCAAACCCTCCCAGAAAAGGCCCAGGAAGCAAAGCCGCCAACATGGTCAACGTTGGCTCAGCGGCCGATCCCATCGTCACTCGCCTTGTCGAGGAGGACAAGACGCCATGGTACAAGAAGCCGAATCTGCGCCTCATGTACATATGGCTGTTCTGCTGCTGCATGGGCGTTGAGATGACATCTGGCTTCGACTCACAGCTCATTAACACGCTGCAGTTTGCCCAGACCTTTCACAAGTGTAAGAACAATTTGGGCTGAGGGTTTCTGGCATTACTGACACCCGTCGCAAGACTTTGGCAATGGACGAACAAATGCAGACGGCGACTACGCCATTGAGGCCGGTCTGCTCGGCTTTGTCAACTCTTCGTACCAGCTAGGCTCTATCTTTGCCGTCCCGTTCGCTCCATGGGTTGCTCAGCGCTATGGACGACGATGGTCCATCATGCTGGGCTCTTTCATCATGGTATTCGGAGCTCTTCTTCAGGGTTTCGCTCAGCACGGTAAGCATCAATCTAATTTTACATCCGTTCCTGGTTACTCATGGAAACAACGCAGTCGCCATGTATATCATTGCGCGCATGCTTCTCGGGATGGGCATTCTCTTCTGTATCATTTCCGGAGCAGCCCTGATCGGAGAACTTGGTCACCCCAAGGAACGTGCTACCCTGACCTCGCTCTTCAACTCGTCCTACTTCATCGGCCAGATCACCGCCTCGGCCATCGCCCTCGGTACTACCGATATCAAGAGCAATTGGGCGTGGAGAGTGCCCTCTCTTCTCCAGATCTGCCCGTCCTTGATTCAAATTGCGACTGTCTTGTAAGTCTTCTTGCCTGGTTCACATTTCCTCCTCAGCGCGTTATTAATTCTTGGCCTTCAGCTTGCTTCCTGAGTCTCCTCGATACCTCATCTCGCGCGACAGAACCGAAGAAGCCGCCGCCATCCTTGTCAAGTACCACGCCGAAGGAGATGCCCATTCTCCCCTCGTCCAGGCTGAGATCGTTCAGATTCGCGAAACCATCAAAACCGAAATGGAGGTTTCGGGGCAGTCTTGGATGGAACTCCTCCGTACACCTGGCATGCGCCGACGTTTCCTCGTCACCATCTTCATTGGCCTCTTCACGCAGCTGTCAGGTAACACGCTCATCAGCTACTACTCTGGTGTTCTCTTCCAGATGATGGGCTACACCAGTAATTACGCAAAGACCCGCATCAACCTTGCCAACGCATGCTGGAGCTTGATCAATGCGACCATCATTGCCCTCATCGTTACGCGCTTCCCACGAAGAAAGATGTACATGCTCTCAGCCAGTCTGATGCTGTTGTGTTTCATTGCCATCACTGTGTCTCTCGAGAGGTTGCAGGCTGCAGAGTCCGCTGGTATAAAGAACAAGTCAGCCGGTATCGCCGCTCTGTTCTTCTACTTTGCTTACTCACCTACCTACAACATTGGAAACAATGCTCTGACTTACAGTAAGTCGAAGGGAAACCCATTTACAATCAGGTTGCTAACATTTCGTCTCAGCCTACCTCGTCGAACTCTGGCCGTATGCCCAACGAAGCCGTGGTATTGGTGTCCAGCAGATTTTCGGAAAACTCGCAGGTTTCTTCAGCACAAACGTCAACTCGATTGCCCTCGACGCCATCAAATGGCGATATCTCGCCATTTACTGTGGCTGGATCTTCTTTGAGTTCTGCATCATCTTCCTGCTGTATCCCGAGACCAGTGGCCGTACTCTGGAAGAATTGGCCTTCCGTAAGCTTTTCCTAACCTTGTCTTTTAGATATCACAAGTATGACTAATCTCTATCATAGTCTTCGAGGATGATCAACTCAACGAGAAGACGGTGGCCGCTGTGGAGAAGCAGATTCACTTCGGAGACACCACCGAAGGCACTTCCAAGCCGGACCTCGGCAAACCGCAGGCAGAGGGCAGGGAGCTGGTCTAAGTCACTGGTTTAGCGTGTTATTTCTTTACGTTGGAACTTGCAAGCGGCAGCGCCTCTGGAAAGGAAGGAATCGGTAGCCAATCCTCGGTCAACAATGACCTCTGTATCTGTCATAAGGATTGTAGCCCTGTCACTACCTGCCCGGTTAGTATTCAGTTCATGGAACATCTGTGCCAAACAAGATCCTTGACCTCATGTGATGGTGCATGCTGTAATCAACGGGTATTGACACGGCTTTTATACGGGCTCGGAGTTCCGTTCCACTGCTTTGTCCAAGCTTGGGCATGCAACTGTGGCGCAGTCAATGGCCATGGTTTTTCAGCCGTTGCACAACACAGCCCTTCTAGTATGCTTATGTACATGTTCTGTGTTTTATGCACATTCGGCTTGTCCCACAATGCCAAGAAGCTAAGCAATCCCACCCAGCCACCTCAGGCCGTCTCATCTGCTGAGATGCGGAGACCAGACAAAGCGCAAGTTGGACGATACAAATTTTTAGATCAGAACCGAATCATGGAGAGATATCAATTACCTCATCGCCTTATGTTTCCGAGGCAATAGGGTTCAGAAGAGAGACACCGCCTCTCTCACAGACATGTGACGAGCACTCTCCTCATCTGCTCCCCATGTTTGGGCTGAGCTGTCATCCTTGCCCGACCAGCCACTTTCATGACAAGGGCCACCATAAGCGGGATGAACTGACGGGCCTCCACTGCCGAGCTGAGGTATCATCGTCGGTCTTCCTGCCCATGGATAGGCAGAATTTAGGGACCTTGGTCGCCGATCACTGCGGGCTATGCGGTAGATCAAAGATGTCTCCGAAATTTAGTCGTTCATTTGCTCGCATTCCTACAAAGAGCCCACAGCATCCCTGTCACAGCAGCTGAGAGTGAGACACGGCACGCGGTGTACTCAGTTGGGTGCCAAGCTGTAAGACATACAGCTTCGTGCCCCATCAAACAAGAATGCCTAAGGAATTCATCAAGGGCTATAAAAGCGACCGAGATGGATTCCAGTCCCACGATCCCTTCGCTTTGGCCCATCTCTCCCATACCTCTTTCTCTCTCTGGCTCTAGCTCCAAGCAGGGATAACCACACGAGAGATGCTCCCCTCAATCGTTGTATCGTGCCTCTTGTGGCTCACTGCTGTCTCCGCTTATCCCGTCGGAGACCAGGCCAAATCAGCAGCAGAATGTGACTGCACTGGCACACGAAATGGCGGCTCCGAGTCAAAGAACTACATCTGCCGAGACTCTCGCCTTGGGCCGAAGGTTCTTCCCAAAAAGCTGCCGCTTGGCACGCTCGTCGAGAACTACGACCGCTTCGGAGGATTGACACCAGGCAAATTCATCGAGAAATGGACTGATGACGAGGGCAATTACAAGTATCCTCCCCAGAACGGCTTCCAACTCGATGACGAAGGCAATGCCATCAACGGCAGCATGGTTCTGGAGAAGGGTACTCTTGTAGATCGCTTCGGAAGCGAATACGGTACGTTTTCGTGTCACCCAGCTCGATAGTACAGAATAACCGTGTCTGACAAGTTTCACAGGCTCTTTCATCTCTGCTGCTGCTGCTCCCTTCTCACAAAGAGCTCTGCCGCCCTCTAATCTCGTCACCAACCCATCTGCACCGGATTTCCCATACAACTACCACGTTTACCGCGTCATCAAACCACTCACGGTTATCGGTGGACCTATTGCCCCTTGGTTTGGCCAGCCGGGACTTGGAGCGCAGTTTTTTACCGGTGAGGCTGGAAATGTCCTGGCACTGATTGAGAAAGGTTACTTGGAGAGCGTTGAGGCGTCGGTTTTGATCAACAAGGACAAAGACTGTGCATAATAATTAATCGTACATACTAAAACACGGAGACGATTACATCCATACCTTCACACATACCCTGAACATGCATCTAGTGGCTCGTGAGCTGTTATTTGTCCTTGCCTCATGAAACTTAGGTAACAGAATCCCTTATACTGTCATGTGGCTATTCATCATAACGTTCAAGAAACATTAACTTAGGGAGTCTTGCCTCTACGAATTCTCAATCAGGACGCCTTCCACTCTTCCGCAATCCTTTTCACAAACTCTTCATAGCTTGTAGGACTCTTTCCTAACAAGGCGACTTGGTCCTGATACTCGGCCTCATTCATGCGAAAACCATGCCTCTCGAAATACTCATACATCAACCTCATATCCCTCGCGAATGTCGTGCTCACGAAGTTCCTATAGTGCGCTTCGAAGCCGGCCAGGCCATGTTCAGTACTCATTATGGGAGTGACTCGGGTCCCAAGCGCTTCTGACCACAGCTTGGCCACATCGATGTTGGTATAGGTCTTGAGACTTCCTACCATGACCTTCTTTCCCGCCCACACCTTTCCATCGTCATCTAAGGCATTGGCCACGGCTAGTGCAATGTCAGCAGGGCCAACCCTACTCACGCCTTTGCTACCGAGCGGCTCATTAAAAATGCCCTGGTTCACGATACTGTCCTTGCTGCGCAAATCATTGTCGTAAAAGAGAGTAGGCCCGATGATAGTCCAGCTAAAGCCGCCCGGTTCGCTTCGTGGTAGTAAGCCATATCGCAACTTGGCTTCAACGATTGGCTTAACCAACACGTGCCCAGCTGCATTGTCATTGAGCATGCCCGACTTGATTGCCTCGAGGTCAAAATCGCCGCATGCAGATAAATAGACCAGATGTTTCACTCGGTCGACACGTCTCATGGCATCGAAGAAGTTGAGCGTGACCATGAGTTCATTTTCACCAGTCAGGCACAGAAATGCAGCTGTAACGCCGTGAGACTTGAAGATATCCCCCAGGAAGATTGGGTCTTGGATGTCTCCATGGATGACTTGGATGCGAGAGCGATCCGGCAGAGAAGCGAGCTGCGACTTCAACCGTTCGGGGTTGTTGGTAGGGAGGACAAGTTTTGGCCTTGACGCCTGCGACAAAAGAAGCGGAACAAGCCGTGTTCCGATGTGCCCGGCGGCAGCGGTGATGAGATATGTTGGTTGTCCATCGGTCGCCATGGTTGCAGATTGTTTTGTGGCGAGTTGCGCTCTTAGCTGAAGGTAACAGTGCCAGATCAAATTGTTGTGGTGTTGGGGCTCAAATTCTTATATGCTTATTCTCGTCATGTACTGAAAAGCATCCGATAAGTCACCGAGATTTGTAATTGGCTGACACCTGTAAGACTTTCACATGGGACTCGCCCTCGTTATTCGCGTGTTCACGTCAGCCCCGAAGTCCGAGTCCTTAGGCGCGAGATCCACAATTGCTGTGAACCGAAACTTTGGTTTGCGATTTGTAATAATGGTATGCCCATAACGTTTTACGGACCATGCTAGATTATTTGGTCGTCCAAGGCTACAGCGCGTCCTAATCATGAAATGATGCATGTTTGTTTGCCTTTGCAGCTGCAGCTCGGATTTCAAGCAAGCCCTACCCTGTAGGAAAATGCCGAAGTACCACGTGACTTTGCTTCCGTAATGGACCACCGCCGCGGCACCGCCGTGGAATTGCAGGTAAAATCCCGTCTCTTCTGCGAGGCTGAACTCTAGGATAGTGTAAGGAAGCGTATAATTTGACAGTCATGAACTGCTCTGGGTTGCTTTTGAGATGCAGTAACCTGACCTGGACGCTTTGTGACATTTCCCTTCCTAACAAAGTGACAGACACGATTTTCAGAAATGCAATGATAAATAGATAAAATCCTGGAACGAATGGGTAAGCAGACGTTGGCCTATATTGGTTGTCTACTTCTAAAGGCGAAATAAATGCAGCCGACTGCCCACAAAAATTCGTCAAAGCGCCTTAGGCGGGCACATGAAAATTGATTGTCTGGCGGACCCTTTTTCTTTAAGAGACGGAGCAATGAATGACAAAGAAGTAGCTAGCTAGCCATTGACGACAACTGTTTCTGTGATCTAATGAGATGGGCTCATTTCGAGGAACATATCCATTCGGAAGGTCCACGTGCCGAATAAACAGTGTTCCTTCGACGTGTCCCGCTCCTGATGATCAACAGATCAAATTGTGGTTCTTAACACTGGTTTCATTAACAATCGTGATTCTCGCAAAGGGATATACTTGACAAACCTTCAGAGTTTGTAGTACGACGTGACGCATGAAGCAACTCCGTACTTGTGGGGTTCATGGTCAATGAGGTTGTAGCACTGGTGAGAATGGAAGTAGTCGCCGTCGTAGGCCCACGTGTCGTAGATCTTGGCACCTCCGCAAGTCCCTGGGAGCCCACTCTCAGTATAGAAAGCGACTCTCTGTCCATGAGAGCCGTAGCCGTTCTCCCTATAAGATTGGAACTGGGGAATGTTGAGGACCGAAGTGTCGTCATAAACATGAATGTCCTTCTGCGCGCCTGTACAGTGAGGCCCGGCAAAGGTTGAGATCTTGGCCGAAAGGGCACCTTGGATGAGGGCGGCGGAGGCAACAAGAAGAGTGGAGTGATGCATTTTGAATGGTAGAAGGGTTTTCCGAGAATGTGTTGAGAAGGATGATATGGTTGTGATGAGATAATGATGGATTGTAGTGATGAAGAGGAATTATTTCAACGGGACATATGCGTTGGCTTATATACAAAAGTCCTGAGTACGGGATGAGACACTTTGACAGAGGTTCGCAATGAAGAGCCCCTAGTTCAGAAAGTCAGCTTACGTCTATCTCTGACGCTTGGATATAATAGCTAGGCAAGGAACGTAGGCACGTTTGGACTAATACGCAAGCTACATTAATACGCTTAGAAAAGGAATGATGTGCAAGTTATCTGCATACAGTTGGGATCGTACCCTTGAATCTGTAAGACACTACTGCTGGATCAGCGTGGAGTAAACTAGGACAGTAGCGAACCACAAACGTTGGAAAAAATGGTACCTGGATTACGCGAATACGCTCAAGTTTAGGTATACGCAGCGCAAATACGCTCAAATCTTTACATAATGAACAAAAATACGCTTAAAAATCATAGGAAGAAACAAATTTCTGTGAACGCACTGGTGACACAGCACTATAAATAAGGTTGTTCAGAAACCTTCGTCCTGTTACTATATCCAGAAAGCATGAAGATAATTAGAAGCTTAGAAGAAGATTGTTGTTCAGCGCCTTCGTTGCATCTAAGGCTGCCTTCGTCTGTGGGCAAGCCTCCTGTCCAGAGGCTTTCTTCAAAGCCGAGAGCTAGCAGATTTCTCTGATTACTTATACAGAGCTCTTCGGAGATAGTATATTCACAAAATATGGCAGGTATTTGTGGTGAGATATCACTCACACTTCCCACGAGGAAGGCTCACTGTTGTATCTCGCTCGCCCGGATTTATTCTCACTGGATGCGGATCAAGCTGAGAGTGGTCGTGCGATAGACCATTTAAGATCGCCTGCACAACTAGCTTCAATGTTTGCGTCGTCAGCTTTCCGAGTCGATTGGGAGTGAGTCCAAGCTCTCCGAGATGTCTCGGCGGGTGGCTTAAGGCTTCTCAACTGCGCGTGCTCGGCTAGAAATGGAGGATTTCGATTTCAGGACGCCCCATGGTACTGTGTGTCAAATTGGGCCGCTACACCAAAAGTGTAAGGCACCTTACGCTAGGTATAGGTACAATCATAACCTATGACATCTGACACTGTGAAAGGCATCTCTGGTAACTGACGAGAAGCGCCGGAGCGGGGGATGAAGGAGGCGAGCTACGCCTGAGTCTAATCATGAGCTGCCTTCTACAAAGGCGGCGATGATTCTGCGTCATGTTCCCGTTACAAATATATTGATACGGGCGGCCTGGAAGGAAGACTGAGTCGGAACGTGCCATCTTGCCTCCAGCTGTGACTCTGACGGCTGTAGATCAGTACCCGAAGCGGAAATTGGGTAATGGGGAGGGAGACGCTACTATCCGATTAGTTCGGCTTTCTTCCTCTCACCCAGCCTATCCACAGTTGGAAATCAGCGCGCGGTCTTCCTGATTCAGCATTCGGCGCGCGGTGATAGTGTCACTCAATCATTTGATGGGATGGAGTCGGGCTGAAAATCCGGCACGGTCGGCACATTCAATCGAGGATTTGACTGTTTTTGATCAAGAAATAAGTATTTAAAGTCTTGAAGTCTCTGTGAAAAACCATGGACAGAATAATCCTCAGTTCTCCACCAACCATCCTTCAATTCAACTCATTTGAACCTACCTAGTCCCCCACAATGGTGACAGTTGCAATCGCTGGAGCCACTGGCCATGTTGGCAAGACAATTGCAGAAGTGCTGCAGGACGACCCAAAGCATGATCTGATTATCTTGTCCAGAAAGGTACTTAGCCAACGCAAATATTGACTCTTCTCACTGATTTTAATTTCAGGAGGCTGGGCAAGACCTCTGCAACTCCTGTCATCACCGTGAATTACGACGATATCGACTCTTTGGTTGACACGCTTGAGAGAAACGGCATACACACCATTATCTCAGCGATCCTTGTCAAGGATGCCGAGTCCAGTGCTTCTGAGGTTGCTCTAGTCAGAGCGGCTAGCAGATCAAGCGTAACCAAGCGATTTATTGCCAGTGACTACGCGACTCCTATTCCAGAGATGTAAGCAACTTTCGACTTTGTTAGACCCCAAGCCAAGATGGAGACTGACGGACCACAATCTAGGAAACAGTTCGGGCGTATCCTCGCTCGACGTGCGACCGCCCAAGAGCTTCATAAGACGTTATTGGAATGGACGACGATCCGCGTCGGGCAATTTGCAGACCATCTCGGGATCCCTCATATAAAAAGCTACATGAATCCGGTTGCCATAAATGTTGACGTAGCCAATCGAGCCGCTGCCATTCCAGGCTCCGGAAACGACCTCATTGCCTATACCTATAGCTTCGATATGGTCAAATTTGTTGTGGCAGCTCTCGACCTGCCTAAGTGGGACAGAGATCTCTTCTGTTACAGCGACAAAACTACTGTCAACCAGATTGTCGAACTGGCAGAAGAAGCCAGAGGTATGTGTGCCTGCTATCCCCATCAATGAAACATCAATTAATATTTTAATAGGGTCCAAGTTTGATGTGGCGTACGACAGCGTCGAGAAGCTCAATCGCGGAGAGATGACTGAACTTCCATCTCACACTAGTGTTTATTCCATGATTCCCAAAGAAACTATTCAGGGAAACTTTTCCATGTATAGTTTATACGCTCTGAATGGACTGTTCGACTTTCCTGAGGAGAACACGTTGAACGCCAAGTTTCCGGAGATCAAGACCATGACAATGGCAGATATGCTTGGTTTCTGGCGAGGCAAATAGTGGAATGTTGGTGTGAAATTGGAGGCCGAATGCAGACTTGCCAATATCCAAGCATTTTTTATACTAGCAATACAGGTCTATTAAGAATTTGGAAGTGATCCACAAAGTCGCAGGTTTGGCAATTTGTGTCAAGACGCGCCCACACAGCTTGAATAATCTCCCACGCCTCGCGAAGCGTGTTAAGAGATTGATCATCGCCAATTTTGGAGAACAACTCACGAAAGCCCCGCCGTTGTTCCACGTCCGCGAGACAGCCAGCCACGCAGATGGGCCATGCCAATGCACGTAGTTGCGCTCCAGTCCTAATGTCTTCTAGAAGGATCAATACAGATGAAACATGTTGGTGGACATTATCGTCTGTTGTTTGTAGTTCGGTGGTGAAAGCGGAGAGATAAATCCGCGCAGCGTGTGCCCAGATCCGCGTGATTGTGAATGAAGAGCTACTAATACTCGACTCGGGACTACAATAGCACGAGCTAAAGCGGTGGAGGCTGTTATGCTTGTCTGTGACTGGGGTATCACTCAAAGACACAATACCGTCCTGTAAGCGTTGATGGATCGACCGAGCACGCTCAGTCAACTCTGCTACAGAGAGTGTCGTAGTATTCATCATCTCTCTTTTCCAGGCGTACAACTCGGCAATGTCTCCGATGGCCAGCAAGACCCAGTTCTGACAACCCATGAAAGAGGACAGATCTAGTTCGGCGTATACATCTTGAGGCCTATCCGATACGACTGAGTGAGTATGGTATTTCTCAAGGCTGGGGCCCGCCCCGTTGATGTGCTTGCAATGATGTCCACGTAGATAAGAATGGCAGTGAAGAAGCGAAACGCCGCTTGGTCGGGATTCCATAGTGGCCGATCCAGGAGACCAGTAGCTCTTTCTGGCCATGCCATCTCGTTTAGAACCTTTGTGAGATCTGGCTCGCTGGAAGACGAATGGTCATGCAAAATGCTTTCGAACAGGGCGACTGCAGGCGTGAGGTGCAGAACCCAGTTATTAGATTTGCCCAAGAAAGACTCAAAGATCAGCAGCTGTATGATACCCTGCATCAGACAAGCTTTCTTAACTAGTCCTTGTTGTCCTTCTTGATCCTTCGCTTCGTGCAGTTCCTTTTCAATCATTGCAAAAGATTGGTCGGCTTGCTCCAGTGCTTGCTCCCATACAGTCGACTTGCAAGCATCGTGTTTTCCAGGAAAGGCGTCCTTCAAACCGATTGTCAGGAAGTAAGAACTCAGACTCAGCACAGAGCAGAAAACAGACTCGCTCTGCCGAATAAACTTGAGCAGCCACCCGCGGCCTGTTCCTATCATTGGTGGATGGTAGAAAGGGAAGAGGAACGGAAAGGCGTAGTCCAAGTACAGTATCACGAAGTCCAAATTTCAGGCGTTGCTTGAAGGAGGATTCATAAAACCGGCTTCTTCAACATTTTGATCTTGGGCCAGGTCCAATACGGAGCCGCTCCTCAGGCCCTTTGACGCCTCAAGGGTGGGGTTTTCCGCGTAACCACCATCTGATTGGCCAATATCTGCGAAATTTTGGCCCGAATATGAATGAAACAAGGTTGTAGATCCTGGCGGCTCCTCGTAGTCCTTTTGGAGGGTAACAACAAATCGTTTATCGCCGTTTGATGTTGTAGTCCGGGTCTGTCGCCGGATCCCCTGGGCGCTTTTGATTTGTCTCTTGAGATCTTCGGCCATCTTCTTTTGCTTCTCACCGCCATCCATCCAGTCCGGCCTCTCTTTACCGTTGTGACAAGGAATATCCAAATCACCGCAAGTTCCGCAAATGGGGCGAGATCTATCGCACCTCTTTCGGCGCAGTCGACATGTCCAGCATGTGTCCCCCGCTTTTCTCTTTTGTGACATTTAGAGGGGGGTAAGTTGTCGAATGTGGTGTTTAGAAGAAAAAAAGTCAAGAAGGGGATGACAAAGGTTGAGAGAGCGAGTTGGGATGGCTGACTGTCAGCTGGGCCATATACGCAAATGACGCTAGCCATGTACCACGTGACATCGAATCCGCTACCCTGGCTACTCAATAACTACCGTTTTCCGTAGTACATCTAGTAGTCAGTATGTAAAGATTTTGACGTGCCAAGATATGGAGGTCTTGTGTGCAATTTACCGCCCCTGGGCCGGAAACTGCGGGGTAGCTCGAACCTAACGTGGACAAGGTAGTGGATGCTAGCGAATTCTTACAAGTGTCCAGGAGAACGACTTTCTGAGGAGGTTGAGAAAGAGGACGATACTATTCAGAGTAGTAGTTTAAGAGTCATTTATCTAGCTACCTTAATCAGGATTTTGATATGCGTTATCGCGTTTCTTTCCTCCTCTTCACCTGATTTAGAGTCGCCATTGCTTACTGTCACAGCTTAGCATGTTGAATCGTTATAAAGGCATTTCGAACAAAGTATCGTTAAAATATAATGAAAGTCCACGTTTATGATTCCATTTAAAAGCCAAAAAGTAGATGAAGACCGCCCATCACAAGATAGAATAGTAGAGCACAGAGGGAGGCATGAGCCACATCCCCATCGGGTAACACCACAACATCTTTAATCACCACATTTTAAAAAAGATTTGCACACGACCCTTCAATAGTAGTACAGAATAAGCCCCTTCTTTCATATTTTGCTCTTTTTCTCGATCCCTTGTTGGGGAACTTGAACATTCGCCATTGCCCTTGCAGCGGCAGTATCAACCCAAGCAGTCAGGCTACCAGGGTCGCGTTGTGACCAAACACTCCATGGATCTTGAGACAAGGGACGGCTCGCCCACGAAGGCAGTGGGTCAACAGCTGTCGTTGTTGAGTGTCTAATCGTTGCGAGCGTTGGTGGCGTGCTCTTAGCCTCGTCGCTATCCCATGTTAATAGAATTTCAAGCGGCTCAGCTTTTGTAGAACTTACCCGGAGCAGGCCAAACCTGAAGGTTTTGCAACACCAAGGAAACTTTTGTTTGACATCGTCGGGTGGAATTTTGTCGGAATTACGTGGAAGGGTGTCTTGTCGTCGGCGTCGTCGGTGTTGATGGGCGCAAAGCTCGAGGAACTGCGGCGCGATGTAATTTATAGACGTCCATAGCGGGCTACTTCCCTAGAAAGTAAAAGGGGTAGATGCGCTGTCTTTACAATCATTTTCAGCCTGGGGAGGAGCCTTTTAATAGTTAACGACAAAAGTTGGAAAGACGGCGACAAAATGGGAAGTACGGTGACCAAAAAGAGGAACACGGTATGAAACGGGAATCACGGCGAGCTCGGTATAGATCGCGGTGAACCAGTTTGGGAAAACGGCATGCCAAAAGGAGTATAGCTTGTGGCGATGAATTTGTGACGCATACTGGTTAACCTGTTCAGCTCTCTGCCAGCTGGGCATCGCAAAGTGGAAGAACGACCACGTAGCCCGAAGAATTCCGCCTTGAAGCATGACATAAACATAAGCCGTGAACCATGTCAACCTACCAATCAGCTGAATCTGTACCATGTCTTTGCCTCAATCGGCCACGAGAAGTTGTGGAAGGAGAACAAACTGCGCCCGGGGAGGCATTTTATTTAATCGCTCACCGTCTATTTATTTCCAAGGCATGTCACATAGCCATAACTGATAGTAGGCACTGAAAGGTTCCCATTCACTCTGAATACAGTGTATTTTTTGAGCTCCCTGCTGTTGCAGAGGTACATGGTTATAAGCCTCCCTGCCGTGCCACATCCCCAGCTCCCCTTAAGTCTGGGGCTCGTAAACCATTGCCACAGCATCGACCATTTCTTCCTCTCCGGGAGCCTGGGTTATGGAGGTTCCTAGACTTCGGAATCCTAGATTGGAATACAGGTGCTGTCCTGTAGAGCCAGCCATCAAAGTCAGGGGGACCTTGTGTTGCCTTGCCTCGTCCATTCCCCACCCGACCAACTGTGAGCCGATCTTGCGCCTCCAGTGGTCAGGATGAACTCCCAAAATTTGGAGATGGATCTGATCACTACCGTATACATTATCGAAGAAATGCTGCTTCTCATAAGCGCCAGCAGCCCGGAAAGCAGCCTGTCGCTGAGGAGCGACATCGCGCCGGGTGGAACCTCCCATCTGCGCAGTCATCGCCATTGCTGTTTTCAATTAATATTTGAACGACCCAATCGCTTTTTTTGCGCCGCTGTAACAGGACCTACGATTCTGCGGCTCATAATCGGGACCTTTTTGGTCTTTATTGGCATATGAGAGATCCCAAACTGCAAATCCGACGACCTTCCTTGGGGTTTGCGACCCCGACGTTTCTGCCAAAGACACGTGCCAGTCGTCGTTGGTTGGAGAAATGAAGTTCTGGTACAGCAGGCGCGTATACTTGCGATGATCCCCTGGAAATTTGTCCTTGTACACAAATCGGTAGTTCCACTGGGGGTCATGCGGCATTGCCACCAGAACAACATCGACGATATCATCAAGATCTTCTGGAGTTGCCGCCCGCACGGAATAGCCAGCTGTCATCTTTGCAATTGATCAGGCTCCAGTTGGTTGGGAAATAAACGAGGTGGTTAACTTGGGCCCAATTCAAGGCGAACTTCAAGGCTTTTTAAGGCAACAGAAAATGAATCACTTGATTCCGAACACATTGCTATCCAGTGTAAATGCAGCAGGTCTGAAGGCCCAGTGAAGATCTTTACCGAACTAGGAATCACGGCCAAGTGAGTTAAGCTTAGTCTTGGGTGAGCTGTCTGAGCCTTGCCTCATTTTAGAAACACGGCCAGACGGTTTGGGCGGGGGCGCTTCAGAGATGCATCTGATGCACACTTGGGCGCCCAGAGGTACCTCCCACCTCGACAAGTGAGGCCTCCACTTCTTACTACATAGCCAAGACTCGTTACAAACTACATGTCATAGGTGCATGATGCCGCGTTCCAATCTCAACTGATCTGGTGGAGGGTACCGCAGCCTGATTGCTCTCGAGGTGCCTGACCCTGTGCGCCCCGAGTCTCGAGTCACAAAGCCAACAGTGAAACAACAAACATACTTGAGCCGCAGTTGACGAGATCTGAAGATCATATGCAACCCCAAGGCCGCCGCGCTCGCTCCCGTTCAACTTCAAATTCCCAAGTAAAAGGTGCACCGTCGGCCTTGGTAACGCAATATTCTCCAACGGAATTGCCAAAGAGCACGCCTCGCGCTGATCCTCGACCTTTTTGTGCCAGCGAGGAGAGCCCTCGAGTCCTCCTTGGCTCAGGCCGCCCGTTAAGCCACTCGGTGGGTTGCAGGGATGAGTCCTACGCCCACCATGCGGTTTCCCGAGAGGCTGGCAATCTTAGAATCTCGCTGGCCAGAGAATTGACGCACTCCGTTATTTGAGACACTGTGGCGCCCGAGCCCAGAGAGGTTGCCGCTGACCTGTATGCCAGGCAGTTTTGGGGGAAGAGGCATAAATAGAGACGGCGGGGAGTTGAGTGTCTTAACTGTCTTAACTAACGCTTGCCACAGGCCTCTTGCAGTAATTGAGGCCACACAACGGCAAGTTTCGCCACCTTTGACTCAGAGTCGCCAGTGGCCGTTTATCTTCAAAATTTCGAAGAGATGGCGCAACTTCCCCCATCTTCTGGTTGGTTTCTAAACTGCCCGAGCTACTTATCGTGTAGCATCAATCAGACCTAACCGGTTACGCCCAGGTTACAACGATGCCCTTCTCGATCCAGTGCCATCGGGTACTCAGGAAAGGCAGCGAGATGTCGAAAGATGTGATACAAACACACCCGAGTTTTTGCTCGACCAATTTTCTTTCGGCCTTGATTCTCAATTCCTCGACCCGACCATGGAGTCACAGCCCCAACCTACCGGATGTTCCCCAACAGCAGCATCAACAACGAATGTAGTGCCCAACTGGGGCGAACTCATGGGCGTCTCTCGCATTTTGCCGGTCGATGATTTATGTGAGGTCAACTACAACCCGTTTCCGACTGTCGCGCAACCCGAACTCAGAGCCCCAGGGAGCCAGCGATCGAGTATGACTCTTCCGGCTGAGGATGGCTCACCAGCCTTCGATTGTCAGCCAGTGCAGCAAGGACAATGGCCACTAGGCATGCTACCA
This sequence comes from Fusarium albosuccineum, assembly GCA_012931995.1. Lineage (NCBI taxonomy): Eukaryota > Fungi > Ascomycota > Sordariomycetes > Hypocreales > Nectriaceae > Fusarium > Fusarium albosuccineum. Next base: position 18,866 of record JAADYS010000600.1, on the reverse strand, counting down.
GTGCCCCTAGACACTCGTTCTGTAACAATCAGGAGTGACCGGACCGTTGGTGCTTCTCCCATGACATTAACGCTCAGCACAAGCAGTTCCTCCATTGATCACAACAGAAGCGGTAGTGTTGAGGGAGGAGGACTGATATTTGTTTCACACGGACAGCCAGAGCCCAAGAGCAATGAGAAGAAGAGGGGGGTTATCGATTTGCAGGGTAGCGATGTAAGTTCGAGACACGCTGTTGATGTTGTAAAGTACATGCACTAACCGTTGTCTCTTTTAGGTGAAGGAAAAGACGATAAAGTATAGCGAAGATGGCCGAGTGCAAGGATTGGAGATGGTGATGGGGACACCCAACCACAAAACCAAGGGACCATCCAGCCTGGAAGCCAAAAGGGCGGCAGCTAACTGTCGCAAAAAGGGTGGTGCATGTGAGGGATGCCAGCGCAGGAAGACAACGGTAAGCACGAAGACCTGAACAGCGGCTTTCACTATCATTCAAGGCTGACCTATACACAAAGTGCGACCTTCACGACCAAGTTTCGCCGTACCAGCCTTGCACACGATGCAGCACAGTCAAACATTCCAGGAAAATTCCCAGACTTCCATGTTTCCAATCGCAAATCACAGACTGTATTTTCTTTCGCAAGGGTAAGATCATTCCCTGTTTCCTCCAGGCCAGGGCTCTCTTGCTAATCCACGTCGTTCCCAATAGGACCCAGTATTGACAGTCGCCACTATTTTCAGCGCCAGGCAGTTTATATGCTTCTACAGTCTACAACTGCAGAGTTTGAACAATCGTCTAAGATGATACGCCTATGCCAATTGCCCGGAGAGGAGCTTGAAGTACACGTCTGCCAATTTGAACCGCAAGAGGATGACAAAGTACACCTCAGAGAGCGTGACGAAGATGGTAGAGAACACGTGCTGGAAATGCCCCCCTACTGTTTGGCGCGCGTGGAGCAAATCAAGAAGAACATGGAGCAATACATCCAACAGACTCGAGATAAATATCTCGAAACTCTTCGCGGTGGGGCTGAAATTACAAGGCTGGTAACGGAAACAGCGATGGAATACGCGCGCCAAAGGCGGGTAAGTGACCTCGTGTGGCCAAACCCTGAGTCTCTCAGTGACTGACGTCTCGCAGGGCACAATGACAGAGATGGCGCTCAACATGTGGGCTTACTCTCGCGTGATTGAGAAACAGTGGAAGATCTGCGGAGACGACACGCTTGGCGTGAGCGAGCCGACAGATCCCAAGAGCCCCTGGTATGGCTTTGTACCCGTCACTCCCTTGATGGACGTCCAGCTTGATCAGATTGTTATCCAGCAAATGTTGAATCCATTAAGGATGAAGCTTCTGGCCAAATTTGACGCGACTATTCGAGACAGCAAACCTGAGGAGTGGTTTGATTGCTACTTGACAATTTTCATCCTCTTGAATCACGTGGAAGCAGCCTCGGTTCACGGCCACAATATTGCGAAAGCTTGGGGATCCAATGTGAGTATTTTTAAATGCCTTCCTTTATCCTTATAGCTGTCCTCAGACACTGAGATCCATCCAAAAGCAACGTTACTCCGACATGACCTTGGCGGAGGGTTGGTTCCACGCAGCCAAGATCCTCCTCTCTCGCTTCCACTTTATCTCCAATGGCTCGGCGCCATTCTGGCTCAATTGGGACACGAAGATCAAACAATGCCATCAACTTGACACGCAACAGAAGATCTTTATCCGCCGAACCCAAGAGTTGATGAAAGGGAAAGGTAAGATAGATCCCTGGTTTACTACTCCACTTCTGAAGACGATGGAGGCTGACTTGGACGGCTACAGACACGCAACTGGAGGAGCTGCGGGCGAAACACAGATATGAGCAAGATTTGTACTGGACACACCAATTATTCGAGCGGAAATGGAAGCCTGGGGTGCCACATATCGTCGAGGAGGTGTGTGGCTGAGAGTGTCATCCAGGTACTGTACGAATCGTACAGTACCGGGGTTCAAGAGAGGCGCAAAGCGAGAAGGGGCAGTGTTCATTTGCGGTTGACGATACGGAGGATCGCGTTTCAAAGATCTTGATAAAGGAGACTTCACAGGTTCAGCATATTGTCAACCTGCCTATGAATAAGATCGACCTGCCGTTGAGGCAGTATGTGACATTAATCTGCTGCTAAGCCGACTCAGGTTCCAGCCTACGGAGTAGCAGTGCGTCCATCTAATTCCTCATGAACGGACTCTTGTACTCAGAACTTCAAATGAAGTCTGCCTCGTGGGCAATAGGCTGACCTGGGCTGCGAATGTCGGTAGAAATATGGTGCGGAGCTCCCCCAATGTCAGAGTTGGGCTGACAGTGGGTAGGGGTGGCAGTGTTCCCACGACGCATGATATCCGCTTAGGCGACGTGGTGGTTGGTTCTCCCGCCGTCATTTCTCAAAATAATCTTGCAATTGTTCCAAGACCCATTTGGGCACGCCTTCCTTGCCAACCTTATCGAAAACCTCGTCGGTGATCTTGATGACGGTTCCTGCATCGAGACCCACATCCTTGGAGTATTCGGCGAAGGCCTTTCGCACCTCGTCCGCCTCTTCCTCGGTGTACCCGCGACCAACAACGACAGCTCTAGGTCGGGGCTCGAGCACTCTCAATGCGACAGCGAGGTCATGAGCAGAAAAGGGATCCGCTTCAAGAACGCCGCCAATGCCGTAACCGTGGGGTGTGATATGGTCGTCGATGGTTCTGACGACAGCTCGATTCTGGCTGAGAGAGAGGACGGAGATCCGGTTTCCGCTGGCCATCTTGGAATTGTGGGGGTTTTGTGCCTGAACCCGCCGACACGTCAGTTTATGGAGGGCAGAGGAGGGGGGCAGTGGCAGCAGCAGTTCAGATGGGTACTGACAGATAGGTGCTGCGCTGTGGCTGTCCAGATAAAGTAGAGGGCGGCTAGAGTGAAAATGATGGCTAGTGCGGGTGCGCTGGAGCTACGCCCAAAATTGTTGTTAGAAATCATCAGTTTAAGGTTTCGCCTCCAGATGGAGAAGGGGGGAATTGATGCCGGTGCCTGGATTGAGCTGGCTATGGGTCCCGTGCTTTCTTCCTCGGTTTACGTACCAGACTTTAAAGAATGGCAAGGTAAGATTAAGGCTCTGACTGAAAATGTCACTCATTCACTTTGATTGCTTTGTCTAGGTTGAACAAACGGACAATAGAGGCTCAAACGCCGGATAAAAGAGGAAAGACACGAGACAACATCGTGAAGGGAAGCAAACGCACTTTGCGAAGCAATGCATCGTTCCACAATGCAGGCCTCAGAGGACAATACGTTCCATGACTGTCTTTGTGCTCCCGGTACGTATAGAATCAGGCTGAGAAAGCGGGGTTAGTTGTATCATAAGGAGATACCATGGACGTGTGATACCAGGGGTTAGAAAACGATAGAATGAAAGATCACACACAGCAACGTATCACCACGGCCATAAAATGTCTGGATTTATTTGTCTGGCCTTCGCCCTTGAAACTCATTCTCGTCAGCTTCCCGCGGTCTCACTTCTCATGTTACACAATGCAGAGGCAGGGGTTTTATATGTCGGCTTCTTCTCACCTCATCAGGCCATGCGACTGAGACTTTGTAATTTCCACTGAAAATTACAATTTCAAAGTCTCTTCCCCTCTTTTTGCCGCCTCTTGGCACCAGTTATTCCTGGACACTTGGCTCCTCGCTTCTGCATGTCTCGAAGGGCTATCACCCCGAGAGCATCATATGACGCCTTCGTGCAACACTGAACGAAAGTGCATTTAAATCCGCTACCCGACCTCAAGAATTGTGAAACCGTCTGAGGTCCGATGGTTGGACTGATACTTGGTTGCGTGGGATTTCCCTGGTCACTCGCATTACTGCTCCAAGTTCAATTGGCGCATCTTGATGTCTTGATTGCGGTAAATCGCTGCTTGAATGCGGCTCAACTTCGAATGGCCATGATAGAACGTTGTTATGATGTGAACTGCTGGCGGAATGGCAATATGCCGATCCAGATCCTTTAGTTATAAATCCCATTGCCTTGCCGCTGTGATGGCTATCCAGATCGAGTAACAAGATTGGCCTGATACAACAGCCTGATTTACTGGTCGGACTTTCAAGGAGTCACCATGCCTTCTATCACCAGTGGTCGCGATGCTACACTCCTTCAGCTCCAGTACCTTACCGACTCTCTCGGCTTGCGCCGCACCTATCTAGATAGTGGCGTCGATGCCCCCGAGAGAGACACTCAGGATTCTGCTGGCAAGGAGACCGCCATTGACAAACTCGACTGCCTACTCAAGCCAAACCCAATCCGATCCCTTGTACAGGACGTGAGCCGTCCCGATATTGAGTGGTACCCGAACTATGATACCCATCAAGCCCGGGTGGAGAGATTGGCCAAGTCAGCACACGATAGGCCGGAGACTGTTCCTGAGGGATTCCCTCGCCAAATTGTCTCTCCAAGGGTCTGGACTGGATCAGACTTCGTTGACAAAGACAAGTATCGCGTTCAACTGTCTGCCGACGATATACAAGAGATCAGGGCAGCCCTGGAATATTTCAAAGGTAGATCAGTGCAAGAGAGCCTACCTGAATATTAAGAGTGCTGACTTTGTAGGGCTTGATGGCGATCATGGGCCCGGCGCTGTGTCAACCGACACATTTCCACTTCCTGGGCTCAAGGTCAGACTTGCTTCTGTCGCCCAAAACATCCACCGCGGCACCGGCTTCAACGTGATCCGCGGCCTTGATCCGACGGAATTCTCGCCCTTGGACAATGTGTTGATCTATCTCGGAATCACGAGCTATATTGCCGAGATTCGTGGCTGCCAGGACTACGACGGCAGGATGATTGTCCACATCAAGGACATTGAGAAAGAATTGCCGGATGCGTCTGGCAGGCCGTCCCCGTACACCAACAGAGCACAGGTGAGGTCGAGCATACCATGTGAACCTGACTTCCACGAATTCTAACATCTTCCTCTTCTACTCTTTAGCCTTTCCACACCGACATGTGCGATATCCTCTCGATGTACGTCCTCGACGTCGCTGATCAAGGTGGAGAGAGCTTGCTCGCCTCTTCGGCCATGATCTACAACGAGATAGCAGCCACTCGCCCTGACATCATTCATGTTCTGTCTGACGACAGGTGGATTCACGATGAGTTCGTCTCTTCCCTCGCCCATGGTTGTCTTTATCCAGTCCCTTTCGTTTGACGCACCCCAGTACTGTAAGCTGACCGAATCTACACAGCTTTCACAAGATCAAAGCCAGCTGGACCAGTCGTCCCCTTTTGTACAACTTTGAGAAGCACGGTCCAAGCTTCTTGTACTCACGCCGACCGCTTACTGGAGCTCCATTCTCGCCGCATCGTCCGGATGTGCCCGCCATGACGGAGGAGCAAGCCGAGGCCATTGACGCAGTGCACTTTACAGCTGTTAAGCACCAGCTCGTCATCAAGCTAGAGCCCGGAGACATCGAAATCTTCAACAACATGGCACTTTTCCATGCACGCAATGGGTTCAAAGACCATGGCAAGACCTCTGAAGCTAAGGGTGTCGGCGAGGCACGGCTTTTGGTTCAAGACAACTCTGGACCTGTTGACAGGTCTGTTCTGCGTGGTACGCGTCACATGCTTCGCCTCTGGCTTCGCAGCGCGGACGAAGAGTTGGCATGGAAGACTCCAGAGCAGTTGGCTCACAATTCGCATGAGATCTATGGTGACAGTGAGGCAAGGAAAATCGAAAGGTGGGATGTTCACCGGGCGCCACCGATCAACCGGATCTTGACCAAACACTTCAAGTGCTCGTGAGAATGTGAGTGGGCGGAAGGAAATTTGAGTTCTGTTGGCTACTTTAACTGCTTTTAAATAGTTCTCTTGGACTTTCATTAAGCCAACTTGTCTCAGAACATTGGTCTGTAGCTTTACATATGTTAAGCAAGAGCCAAAGAAGCACAGGGTAGGAACCCAGTGGGGATCCTAGGTGACGGCTTTGTGCATGGGTTCATGTATGGAGAGATATGGGTGGGAGGCAGGTGTGCCAAGATGGAACTCATCTTGTTGGCCACCTGCAACAACATAACGCGCTACCTGGCACATTCTTTTAACGAATAACGTTATATGGTAGTACGCAGTCCTTGATTCAGTATGTGATGGGACATCAGGCTGGCTCCACATCACAGCAGAGGCTGGACGATCCAGCGACGCAGCGCCTACTTGCCTAATAGTATTATACGTATTCGAGGCGTGACAGCACCCATTGTAGTCGATGTCAGGAACAAAGTTACACTATTTCAGCTAGAACCTAGCAGAGGATGATCAAAAGACCAGTCATCTCAAGTCAAGTGTTGAGAGAAATGAAGGTTTCTGTTTCAATTGTCTGATAGGGCCCGATATACTAACTGCAGCTGAGGGCAAGACTCTTCATTCATCCGCGCATGCCCTCCAGCTGAGTGGCTATTCTATTATCAAGTACAATAGAGAGTAAGGTAGCCCAGTCTGGGATATTTAGTTACAACCTAGGCTTTACAGAAGCAAAATTGTGAGCACATGATATCGAATCCGCTATAGTGGTTACTTAATAACCATTATCTTCCGTAGTATAGTAGTTATTATATAAGCTTGTCACGCTTCTATAAGAGCTAAAGCGTATGGCAAAGCAAGAAGAATGTTTTTATTTGGCGTTCTTAATATTACAAGGTAATACAGTACTCTATAAACCCCCTATTTGGTGAAATATCCTGGGTTTATCCTGGCAGGAGAGAGCTATATGTGTAATATATGGAATTGTTTTTTTAAACTTTGTTTTCTTTTTCTTATTTGTCTAGCTAACTAAATTGCACTCGGTGTTTGTTTTTCGCTGAAGTACCTAAAGAGAGTTGATGCCCTTGTTCATCTCATGTCACAATTAGTATATATATGCACACAACTTGTCTTCTATATGAAATTTCTCCTGCTTCGATGTTATTAGTGTTTGACTTCACTTGACCGGTTAATTTGGGTAGTGTGCTTTGCTGGGGCTCTTTACATCTTAGCTTGGGTCATCAATAAGTTGAAAGGTCTAGAGACTATCATTCGTGGCGATGGTACAATTGGATAACCACCTCATGCATTACAGGCCATGGGCTTAATATTGACATCTTCAAAGTAAGTTCACATTGTAGACAAGCTCGCGCCAACTTCCCTTGAAGTTTAGATAGGACTGGTTTTCATGCCAAACCTCCAGGGTATGCACGTACGACACCAACAACAGGATACGCAAAAAAGGAATCCACCACCAAAAACATACAACAGCGGGGATTCGCTGGTCGTCACCGACCCAACTACTAATCCGCCCCTCACCGGCTTGACTAGGGGGAGAGCAGACGGGATCCCGTATTCTCCAGTGGGTATGGTCGTATGTGCTGGATGGTTGGTGTTATTCAGGTTATGAGCTCGTGGTGAAGGGAAATTCCGGGACGGCAGAAGCCGGCTTATGCAGGCCGAGTTAAAACGGATCGGCCTTCTTCACAGAGCAATTCTCGGATAGGAAGAAGTCCACAATTTCTACTCAACGTTCGGGGCTAATAACAGCCCGTGTTCTGGACAGCTGAGTTCTGTGCGATCAGACTTTAGCAGCGTTCCATTAAGCCCGGGCCCCCTTGCTAGTCCTGCTGAAAACCCTGCAAATCTGTTGGTGCTAGCTCGCACATGACAGTGATGCCATGTACAGTGGGTGTGGGCAAGGATAAAAGAGGAACCTGCCCCGCAGCCGTTGGCCAGTAATGTGGTGGTCTGAGGCACCTTGGTTTCTTGTGTGATAGCGCCATGGCTGTTGGTTGAGATGTTTCTGAAGCAGTTGATTCCGCTGACGTTGGTTTCGCCAGCCAACAAAGGTACTTTGATGGCCAATAATGTCCTGTACCAGACTGTCGGAGCCGAGCCAGCCACCATAAAGGAGATGGGTCTTGCACCCGTCCGACCGAACCGGTTTTCCCCTCATCATATAACAAGGCAAACCACTCACAGGCTACCAGGTCTGTCGATAATTGAGTATTTATTTATTAGCCGTGATTTACCAGTTTTTGGCCCCTCACATTGTCGCAGACAACTCCTGGTCTGCGTCTCGGCGCAACTCACATCAGGCCATCAATGGAGGACTGCAGCCCGAATGATGAGAGCATGAGCGATTTATTAAATTCACCCCATGATTCCGACTCTCAATCCTCAAATGACGAGACTATTGTCTGCACTCCCTCTCCAGTGAGTAAATTACCCCCTAGATGTCTAATCGACATAGAAGTAACGTGGGAAATCGCTCAGCCAAACACTCCTGACCCGGATTGGACCTCAAAAGCTAGGAATACAGTATCGTTCGATGAAGTGTTCCAGGATGGCAAGGCCCTGATAAAACGAAAAATCGTACGATTTGATGGAGAGTGGTTTATTTTACGATGCAATGAGCACGACGACGATTTCGGTGATCCTCCTTTCAGATGGGCTACACTACATCTGAGGGGGAACAGACATGGTCGAATGCGACATGTAACTAAAGCGGTTATCATCCGGGTTTTAGGGATCAAAGTCCTGAACTGCAACTATGAACGAGTCGAGAAAAACAATTCTTTATTCATGAAGGCGAGTCAAAGAGGGACAAATCGCTCAACTGCACGTACTGGAACCGGAAGCCCAGAACGTCGGTTCAGAGATTCCGGCAAAGGGCAGCCCAGGAGTCCAGATCCGCATTCTCCTGTCTTAGTCCCGGGCCGAATATATCTGACGTACTCGGAAAGGACGCGAGTTTGGCTACCTGCGTTGCTCTTGCCTCTATCCGGACTGGAGGAATTTGGACTTCCAAGTACAAGTACACTAGAGACCCTTGGCCTGACCAAGCACATACCGGCATGCTACAGCTACAGTCCGGAAACAAAGAAACTGCGTTGGAAGACTGATTATGAATGCCGATGGTCGGGTTACTGCGAACCCGAATTTCCCATTATGTACTTTGATCGGAAGGAGTTTCCTAATGGAAGCCCAGTAGACTGGGTGAGGGGAAGAGATTTACGAGACGTGAATGTGTTTGAGGCCTCTCCACATCTTGTACCGAATTTAAAGTTTGCGAGGAATTACATCCGGGAGCGTATTGAAAGAGAGACAAGCGCAAGCTCGTTGGGTAGTGAGTTTACCTAAGAAACCCTGACCCGGCTCATATTGACTGACTCTGAACCAGATGTTCAGCGCAAGACAGGAACCTGTGCCATAGAAATGGACAGTTCTAGGCCTGATGACATAGCCCCATTCGTAGGATACTTCACGACTGGCCCAGCCTCACAGGAGAACGATGTCTCTTTCTCTTCCGATAGAGAGTCGGAAACATCTCAATCATATCCCTCGTGCTCTGGCAAGGACCCGAGTCCTGAATCAAGGACCGCTTCGAGTCCAGCGAAAACCACTGGCTGTAATACTGACCCAAGAGTGGCAGAGAGAGATAAAAATCAGCGAACGACTACCGCGGGTGAAATGGATTTTGAAACAAACTCTTTAACCCCCACTGCGCGAGCCAGTCTGGCCGTCTCTGCTGCTCTTTGCTTGGAACAGCTGGCGGAAGAGCCAGCAGCTGATCAAAACGAGGCTAGCGACCTAACACAATGCAACCAACCTTCTATACCGCTCCCATACACGAACCGGAGGAAGTTTCAAAAAGCTTTATCTGTCCACACAACAAAAGACCTTCTCAAGTTGAAAACAAAATCTATTGGTCCCTCTTTTCCGAAAGAAGTATCTGGCAATACAACAAGGCCACCCCAGCTTTCCCCAGTCCGGCCTCGGACTGTTCAATGGTATGGTGGATTGCTTGTTGCACCTGATGGTAGTCCTCATACTGTGCATATGCCACCAGCCCTGAGTCCCGAGAAAAGTACACCACAATCTCGAGACCCGGAATCCAGCCCGGGTCAAGCCCCGTGGCCCTTTATTTTCGTCGGCTCTCGAGTCAACATAACACCCACTATCAGCCAACCTGCTGAAACGAACCCCAGTGCCACCCAGGCCGCAACTACACAGCCTAGAACTCAAAATACGAATTCAAAGAAGCCACACCTGGGAACAGTCTACAAATCAGACTCGGGAACGGTCTCATTGATACGCGAGCCACGCAAAGCTGAAACGTCACAAAATCCACAAGAGGAAGCACCGGCCATTTCACCACCCAAGCCTTTACCCATACCAGCAGGTCGAAATTTTCTTTGCCTACAAACGGGGGAGCCACGATTTGGTCTGCCGCCGCACGAGGTCCCACCATTCTTTCTCAAGCGCCTGCGGGATTTGGCGGGCAGCAAAGATGAAAACCCGCTTGTATCTGTGTTTCTCGTAGAAGATCACTATCGCTGCCCTTGGTGCAATAGAGGGTACCTTCGCACAGTTTCTTTCACAGACCATCTCGCCCTAGCTCACCTTAGATCACCCGATCCTAAATGGTTTGTCATTTCACAAGCCGAGGCTGGTACTCGTATTGATTTAACTTCTGATAAAGAAGTAATCGACTTAACTTCTGGTTAATAATAAGAAATCTTTTTCATAATATTATGACTGTTCGTGCTCAGGTGGCCATCTTAAACGCACGTATGATAGTCGCCCTTGGGTGAATTTGTTGTAGTTCGAGTAGATGCAGATGGGGAAAGATTATTATGTCCACCCACGGGATAGACGGAATGGCTCATCAACCCAGGATTTAACCTCTGCCTAAAAAAGATCAAGATCGTTCCCTTCCTTGCTGAATAATTCGTAGCTCAGCGGATATTCCTGCCCAGCCTGTCACAAGTACCTACAAGCCGTGTCTCGAACCTATAGACACTCGAAGACCTTAGATCTAGACCAGTCAGAGACCAGCGATAAATACGTGATAATTTCTGGCTTAGATGAAGGATTAGCGAGGCTGGATCATACACAACCAGTATGTGACTCGCCGTTGTTTTGTGCCCAGGTACAAAGTAGAAAGATGGTTTGATTGATGAACGTGAATAGTGTCTGATGACACTAGCGCAGACATTTCGGTATTTGACTATTGTTAAGTTGCAACCAAGGAACAGGGCAGTCATTCATGTGTGCTATTCCTCGTCGTTCGTACTGCAAATTACAAAGTACCTTTATGTTGGAACTCGGAATTATCATTTTATAGGTAGTTTGAGCAAGCGTGCAACAAGCAAGCTTCTTTGAAGATGACCACGTCTGTTCTATTGATCTTTCGCTTGCTACGCCTTCCTGAACTTGTACGCTATTAGAGTTACATGGGCCCAAAAAAGGTAAGATATCTCTCTTGACAGGCTTTGTGAGCAGCTAACATGAGAGTATGGTATTGATCGTGCTGACACGACGTTGCTCAAATCCCCTCAAATTTCCCCCACCAAAGAAAAGAAAAGCTCGTCGCGACACCCTTAGAGGACTTTTCGCTGATCTTCCAGTTTGTACTGAGCCAACATTGACTCAGGGACTGCCATTCTGCCACGTGGGGCCATCTTGATGCCGTGCTCATCCTTCATCATGGGCAGTGTGATTCCCTTGCCTCCTTCGGCGTTGATCTCATACACGGAGTTGATGCGGTACGCGTAGTCGTGGCCATCATAATCTGGGTGCTTGTCGTTGTATTCTTTGTTTCCAAGGCCATCTTCAGGCAGCGGCTCATCCCCCGTGTTTCTGGTCGCGGCTGGGTTGACAGGGCAGATGTGGGTAATGGCGGAATGCGGTGCAGTACGGTAGAACCAGATCCTCTTGATGCCGGCCATGTTGTACTTTCTGAACTCGTAAGTTTTGGTGCCGTCAATGATTTGCTGCATGTATGGGTCGTTCGTGGCTAGAATCATGTCGGTGCGACGAGGAGGGGCGGGTGTAGAGGGCGCAGGTGCAGACCTGGTTCTAGGCGCATCAGGAAGCTTTGTCCTTTGGCCCTTCTGCGTAGACTGCATCTTTCCTGATGGTTTGACAGTTGCCGTGGGTGTGAAGTGATGAAGAGCGGGAGGATTGCAGTGTGTCTTGGGAGTGTGTTGCTTTTGTGTGACAGTTGTAGGTGCGTGAGAGTCAAGATAAGACGACGTCGGTGATTAAGCAGCACGGGGAAAGCGCGGTGTGATTGAGTGGGTGAAGAGGGAGTGACTGATTACTTGAGAGAACAGTGATCTTAAATACACGACAGCACATTGAACTTAGGTAGTCAAAGTTTTGCTCGGTGATGCAGAACAAAGTTATAACTGCAAGACCAGTTCTTACATGGAGCAGTTGTCTGCATCAGCAAACCTAACAAATGCAGTGATTCAGCAACATGCTGGTTTTACCTCGAACCAGCGCAATCCAGGCAGCCGCTCACATACATTTCCGCCTTCTCTATATCGTTGCGAAACCCTTAGCATTACCGCCGCCGGGAGGGGGAGCGCCGCCCCTGCCCTCGCAAACGGCGTCGACGGAAGCAATAGGCACGGGCACGGCGACGTGACCCTCTGCGTTGCCGCCGTGGCCGGTGGCATCTTCATTGGTCGCGAAGGCCATGAGGTTGCCAGAGGCGGCAGAGGCGAAGCCGGCGGACGGGAGGCCCTTCTCGGGGTCCTGCATCTTGAGACTGACCTCGTCCTAGGGCGTCGAGGGGGAAAAGTAGTCGTTGTGCGTGCCGAAGATGAGCGGGAGGTCGGCCGAGTGCCACGCCCCGACCCAGAAGTAACGCGAGATGTTGGTAAAGTTGCCGCGGTACTCGGCGCGGAAGGTGGTCCTGCCGGCGGCCACGCGGGCGGCCGTGAGCCTTGCCGCGGGGCACAGGAAAGCGTCGAGTGTGAAGTTACGGGCGCCCGCCAGGTGTGTAAACGGGTCGTCCGGGAAGTCGACGAAGCCAATGCCCTCGTTGAGGGTGGTGGTGTACAAGACGGGACGATCCGAGATCTTGCCGTCGCGGATCCGCTGGATGGGGTCTGAGAAGTGCGTCCTGTTGTCGACGAAAGGGAAGAAGCTCTGCTCGGTCTCGGGTATGTGCGTCACGAGATTCTCCATTGACACGCCCTGCATGCACGCGAGCTGGGCGGCGGCGTCGGTTCTAGAGCAGTTGAAGACCTTGGCGAGGTTGGTGAAGGCGGTGCGATCCTCATCCCTTGTCTCGAGGCCCATGAGGTGGCTCCCGGAGATGGGGATGAAGCCGGCGACGATGGGGTCGTCCCAGTGGGCGAAGTTCTGGGTATCGGTGCTCTGGCCGCCGGCGCTCTGGCCGAACAGCGTCATGCGGGACGGATCGCCTCCGAAGCTGGCAATGTTCTGCTTCACCCACTCGATGCCCATGCGCTGGTCGAGGAAGCCGAGGTTCTGCTCCGTCAACCCGGCGGCGTTGGGGAACCCCCAGAGGTTGAGGCGGTACTGGACGCCGACCACAATGTGCTCCTGCGTGCGCTGCACCCACTTGGACGGGTCCTCATACAGCACCGTCGACCCACCGACCTGGAGACTGCCGCCGTGGATCCAGATGAAAACGGGCAGGTTGTCGCTCTTGGGCGTGGCCGGCGTGTAGACACTGAGGGTCAGGCAGTCCTCGCCCATCGGTCCGGTGTAGAGAAACTCGCGGGTCTCGGAATCCAGACCCGGGCCGGGCTCCTCATACTGCGGGCAGACGACAGAGTACTTGGAGCCGTCTATGACCTCGCCCGGGTCCCCCTGGGCTACCGGGGGCATCCATCGCAGATTGCCGGTCGGGGGCTGGGCATAGCGGACGCCGAGCCACCGGCGGACCCCAGGCGTAGTCTCATTGACATGGCCACGCACGGTGCCGCTACTTGTCTTGACTTGCAGGTCAGCGGGGGGGATCACGGCCACGGCTGTGGTGGCAGTCAAGGCCAGAACAAGGCTGCGGGTAAGAGTCGCAAACATGGCTACCACTGGCGCTGACGATAGAAGAAAGTCGGCAGGATCAGTCGGAGGGAAAGAGGGAAGAATCGACGGCGAGAGGATCCCAATAGAGGCTCAAGGGAACGAGGAGGGATCTCGTGCTAAAGATGAGGGAGAGGTCGAGGTTTACTTGAATGAAAGCCATGCTCGGCCTATTTATCCTTTGTCGTTGGGCCTTAAATCAGAGTAGATCGACTTGCTACTTATACGGCATAGCCATATAAGTATGGGTGCCAAAAGGAGACCCGGGAGACCCACAACGCCGACATGCCTTTTCGAGTAATAATTATTACGAACGCGATGCACTGATTGGCCTCTGGGCGCTGCCTCTGGGCGCCACCCCGGACGTCACCCAGACCGCTATCTATAAACTCCCACCACTAACCGGAACGAGGTAATAGGACTCATGATTGCGGGGGTCCAGGGATACAGCACTCGTCGTATGTACCAGACTTCACTCGTTTGGCGGCGCTGTTCTTCGATTTCGGCAGTTATGATAGCTCCAGCAGCTAGCTTCGGCAGCTAGCTTGCACGGCATTTCGAAGAGCCGTAGCCGGCTGGGTCAATTGATCAACCGGCTATGGTGATCACATCTATTCCTGATCCTTGAGGCTACGTGGCAGCCGGCCTTCACAAGCAGCAGCCAGTGTGTGCCTTTGATTCTACGGTTTCTTTAATCTTTGATTTCGGGGGCTTTGGTAGTTCCAAGCAAGAATCGACGAAGAGCCTTGCCTTGATATTCTGAGCCCCGTATGATAATTTCATTCATCCCACGCGAGGTAGCATATCTGGTTGTCGGCGGTGGTCAATTAGATCAGTTCCATCTCGGAACACTTGCCTTCATCCCACGCCTCGCCAAACATGATTCCATGCACATAGCTGTCACCCAGAATTCTCCATTGCTGTCCAACCTTGCGCAGAACAAACGGCGTCTTTCCTCCCTCCAGAATCGCGATCTGGTTACCCACTCTACTCGGCTCGGGCACCAAGGCCAGGTATCCGCCTTTGGTCCTCGCCATCCTCTGATAAACCGCTCTTCGCATGCTAACAACAGCCATCACAAGGGGCCAAAGGCCTTCATCATCGACCACCCGACGATCTCTGGAATATTCTACCAATGTTCGATATAACCTTGGAGTCATGTGTTGAAGACGGAGCATCTTCAAGACCACATCCATCTTTGAGTGATCGAACGTGGCATTGATGCAAGTCCGCATATGATCAAAAATGGCAGCGCGATCCGCATTGAGAGGTATTCGGTTTTTGCACAACGTCGCTAGTAGAGCCTCCTCTCGTGTCTCATTTGGTCCCGTTTGGAGGTTTTCGCATTCATAGGCCAGGTCTTCCCAACCTTTCACAGCGCTCCAGAGCTGCCCGAGGACTTCATAAATCTTTTGACTCCGCATTTTCTCTCTAACCTTCGACTTCACACGATTATGGCTTGGTTCCCAGGGTGCGGGCATCGGGTGTTCCAGATTTTCCCCAACAGCCTCTAGCATGTCAATAATGAAGCCCCTGAGGATCAATGTCGTGTCATCCCCCATGAGTCTTGCCTGGAAACATTTAGATGGTCCTGATGCATGGAACGGTGCGAATGATTCCCCTTCTGACAGAGAATTTGTGATCTGTGAAATCTCGCGGGTCATGGGTCTAAAAACATGGGAGGAATAAGTCGCCTCCTTCGGAATGCTGGTAAAGTCGTAGCTCCAGTCAGGAGCCCAAGAGGGGAGGTCTGACAAGGTTGTGGGACTCAGACAGGACGGGCGTTTTAGGCCTTCAAAGATGTCCAAACAGCCGCTGCCACTTATGATGGCGAATGTAGCGCGTGTATAGCAGGCCGTGGTCGAAATAGTGTAGTCCGGTTCTATGCCATATGCCGAGTTTGCCATTCCCAAAAGCCCGTAAACCTTGTCCTTGGGATCTGTAGCCGCAGACCATCTGTAAGTGATGAGAAGGTTTGTAAGTTCTCTGAATAATGGGTTGGCTTTGAGGGTGTTCGGTTGATTCAGAAAAAGGCGCGCGTGAACAATAGAAGTGGTTATCTCCGTGGGTGGTAATGGAATCGAGCTATCAGCATCAAAGTCATCATTGCGCTGCTCAAAGACCCGTCCCAGGGTCATGGTGAATGCAATCACGAAGCCGCGCCATGGAGCTGTCAAGTCACCACACATGACGACTGCAGTCGGTGGGAGGATCAGCTCTTGTATCGTCCATATTCTGGTCCACCATGTCCTTCTCACTGTCGCCTTCAAACCATCCAGGTCATCAACAGACAGGGTGGGCGGCTTTGTAGTTGAGTCGTCCTGCGAGCCCTCATCCTGGTAGTCATATATGTCGGCCCCAGGCGTCATTGTATCGAACAGGGTTTTCCATTGACGGTTTATGTGGAACTTTTCAATCTTTGGAAATCTCCCAATGAGGTCAAACATGCGATTGACGCCATCAGACATAGGATCTGGACCAAGCCATACAACCGCTTGCTCGGCTGCGCTGTAGATCTTGCCCATGAGAAGCACCTGAGCACTACGTTCTTTGGGATCTTCTTGATTGATGCAAATGGCATCGATCCAGAGTACTCGTTCTACATCTTGTTTTCTCAAGTGCTTCAAGGCGACAAACAAATTCTCGGTAACGTGAAAAGACTCGTGGTTGCAAGTTATCTCGAAGGCTTGTTTGGGGTCACCCCAGCAGTAGGAGAGCGCCTCGTACGAGGGATGCTCGCCTAACCTGACGGGGTCCAGCTGACAATGGATCAGGTCATTTTCGTTCTCCGCGGGGGACAAATGCAGGAGGCGGATGTAGACCTCGTCGCCTGCGCCCTCTATTTCGCTGTAGAGAGGCGTAGCGTCAGTGCCAAGACGGCCAAGTATCGGGGGCGTGGTAGGGTGCACAACGATGACGCGCCGTCAAGTGCCGCTTGTGATGAAGCGTGGAAACATCGCGAGGTGGGGACACAGGATGACACGCTTAGTAATGAATGAGATTGATCAATATCGTGGTTGGGCCGATTGGTTGCAGCTGATGACTTGCATATTAGACGGGAGTTCGGGCTCTCGAAACCATGGTGTTGTGGCCGGCATTGTCAAACATTGCTCATCACCAATACTTTTCTTTTCCTAAATATTACTGTATTATCCCAATACCTATCAGGGTCTCAGCCAAAACGCCTCGCCATGAACTCCTCAAGTGCTCTCTTTCCACGGAGCCTATCGAATGGTATCTTTGGTATCTCCCTCTAGGCCAACTCATGCCGTCCCTCGCCATGCAACTCCAGAGGAGACTGTTCATGCAACATCTCCTGCACCGATGGCGGTGTGCTGGACGGTTTCTCGCCTCCGATTGTCGAGCCGTATGGTGGAACGGTCGCTGTTTTGACCGGCTTGGACGACTGAGTCTTGCGCCTGCGTCGCCAAAGGAAGATGGCTAAGATGGCAAGGGCAACAGCAACCAGAGTGGCACCAACGCTAATACCAGCAATGGCGCCAGATGAGAGGCCATTGCTATCTGAAGATTCTGGCACCAAAGACTCCTGGCTAGACGTTACACTGGATGATTCGGAAGCGGATGACTGTGTGTCTGATGCGGAATTTGTTATGGTAGCAGAGTCTGTTGTAGATGATGAAGGGGCCTGCAGCAGGATATTAGGAGGCTGATGAGACGCAGAGGTAGGTAGAGTGAGGTACTGACATTAGAAAAGACTGTACTGTATGCGGCATCATCTACATTCTTGACACTCGTCATGAGCCAATGCTGCCGCATCTGGTACCCCTCATGATTGGGGCTCATAAACACGGGGCCGTTGGGAACACAGTCGAGATAGTAATCGGTGCCGTTCTTGACGTTGATCAGCCGGTATGTGCCATTATTGCCCCATGAGGCCACATCCCAGTGTTGGTCAATTCCCCCATCGCTATCGAGTAAACAAGCGTGTGTGCGTCGGTTGTGGACCGGGACCTTCGGTCGGTAGCAGACAGACAGTTGCTTCTGGGTGGTCGTCATGGAGCATCGGATCGCGTATCGGCCGGGCTTATCGCCTGTGGGTTGCTTTGAGGTTATTCAATAAGCGAGTCGTTCATCGGGGGCGGCGAACACGTACAAACTGCCAATACGCCTTGGCATTTGCGGGCCAGACATGAAGATCGTCGTCTTGGGAGATGGGCTGCAACATGCTAACAAAGTCGCCATCGTAGTCATCTACCGCCGCCTCGGTCAGTTGATACCAGACGTTGGGGTCAATGTCGGTCGCGGCTTTGAGGTCAGCCATGACAGCAAAGATGCAGCCGAAAGCCGACTGTCGGAGAAAAAAAAGAGGAGCAACATCCAAGCAACACGAACGCGGAAAGTGGGCGACCGAACATGTTTTGATAAAGTAGGGCTGAGAAATTGGGGGCCATTTTCCGCTCGTGAGATTGCCTGTAATCACTAGTCGGCAGCCACAAACAATCCAGCCCAGTCACCAAGCTTTGCTGGGCCAGGCCAGCCCACCCGAGTGAGATTAGGTACGGCTTTGTGATACCTCACTGGTTGAATTGGAGCCACTTAGGCACTTGCGGAGCTCCTTTGCCGAGGATCAACGTGGTTAAACGCCACAGTGAGACCCTATTAATAACTGGCCTTGGATTTGAAACGGAGAAGGGCTTCGGGCCGCTCTCAACCTCGTTCCGAGTCGACGTCATATTTTGCTATTATGCTCCCTCCGCTAATGACACTGTATGAATTTCCGCATGAAACAGCCATTGAAGCCACAGCATGTGACTTGCTAGATGCGGCGCACCTTGGGGTTTCACGACATCAACATTCTTTCTGCCCCACATGTCTGTAAATTGATCACACAAAGCATACGCACTGGCGATAATGATGTTTATAAAGACGTAATTAGGTATAACAGAGATAATATACTAATCTCAAATAGTTGCTAATACTATAGGAATAGCCAGTTAGGTAGTGTGAGTATATATATATATATATTA
>JAADYS010000599.1:0-16319 GCA_012931995.1 Fusarium albosuccineum | reverse complement strand
TATATTATATAACCCCTTTTAAGTACTTAGTAAAGCTTAAGTTTATATTCTCTAGTAGAAAATCATATAATTTAGGTATAATTCCTGCAAAAAAGCTGTCCCGCACTTTCCTGACTATCCTGCAGTTTTTTGGCCAACCTAGCAAGCTAGGTTGGATCGCCTGGGGCCCTAGCCCCACATGAGCCAATGGGTAACACAAAGTGGTCGTTATAGGCACCATTGGCAAAGTGCCAAGGCAAATCTCGAGTGCACGAGCTTTGCCACTTGATGCCAATGTCAGGGGCCGAGGTCCCCCCAGCCTGGCATTTG
The DNA here is from genome assembly GCA_012931995.1 of Fusarium albosuccineum. NCBI lineage: Eukaryota > Fungi > Ascomycota > Sordariomycetes > Hypocreales > Nectriaceae > Fusarium > Fusarium albosuccineum. The sequence continues at coordinate 16,010 of JAADYS010000599.1, read as the reverse complement.
TTCGTCCATATCCAAATTCTTTCACTTTACAATTCATAGATGATTAACGAACACCGTTTGTTCCCAGCAGGAGCAATAACCCGATGCTTGCTTAACCATTAATTATTGGCTGCACTTGGAATTACTGTTGTTTCTGGATTGAAAAATGTCCTCTAAGCGCCAATTCGGACATCACGATGACGCTGTTGATGCAAAACGCCAGCACTTAGATCTCGCATCTACGGGAGTCCATGGCGCTCCTGTAGCGCCTGGAAGCAGGCAGCCCGGCAATTGGAACGATATTGGTAGGGTGATACTCCAAAGCCATCATATCCAGCATTCTGGTGCCACGATGGATCGGACAGAATCGACCGACGATTCCTCCACCACCCACGGAGAGCAAGACGATGAATGGGACATCGATCGTACAGATGCGATGTCTTTGAGCAGCGAGCCGACTGCCAGTCAACTAATATGCTTCGGCAATGTGAGTTTGACTCTCCAAAGTCGAAGCGTTCCTGCAGCATCCCCCCTATCTCGAGGACGGTATCGAGTACTGGAATGCACAACATTATGATCTTGGTGAAGGACCAAGGTACTTGACGCACTTGGTCGGTATGAACGAGTCCGAAATTCTAGCAAAGAGATTATCAGATACAGTCGAAGATGTCCTAACCTCCCTTGATCACGGAATGCCTACTGTACCAGTTAGTGCGCTAGAAATGAGCGATCTCATGACCTCCTTAAAGGGGTGAGTCCGGCGGCTTTCCCGCCTGTTTGTACGCAGCCAGAACTGACAGAAACAGCCACCAAGAAGCTGCCTTGTTGTTTATCCAACAGCGCGAAAATCCCGAATACTGCCAGAAAGTCAACAGAGAGCTCCGATTCCACATGCGCATCTCGTGAGTATCCGGTGTGCGAGTCTAAACTAGGACAAGAGGTCTAATCCAGGGGCACAGGTTGGAAGACGCCGTCTCATCCATGGCAATGGGTGGAATATTGGCGGACGCCATGGGCCTGGGCAAGACACTTACAATGTTGACCTCAATTTCGTCAACTCGCCTCGCGGCGTCCGATTTCCAAAATAGGGATACAGACGTCGAGGCTGGCCAAGCGACCCATCATCGGACCAGCGCAACATTGGTAGTAGTGACATCTACTCGTAGGTCTCTTAACCGAAACGCGTGTGGAAGGGACCTTGACTGACTGGACATCCATAGAGGTCATGGAGGTGTGGCGAAACGAGGTTTCAAGGTACAGGACAGGGCCCCGGCTTGTGTAGCGCTCGCTGAAGCTAACCATACGGGTGTTTTAGGCATTTCAGAGATGGATCACTACAGGTTCTTACCTTTCATGGAGAATCTCGGCCAACTTCGTCGTCCGCGATGATGGGCCACGACATAGTCCTAACTACCTTTGCGACCCTTGTCGCAGATTACAAACGTGGCAAAGTCCTTCAAAATGTGGAGTGGTTCAGAGTTGTCCTTGACGAGGGTTAGTCTTCCCCTTTATCTAAATCATAGAAATCATGCCCCAGTGAAAACAAAAGCTCATATAATACTACCAGCCCATTGGATTCGCAATCAGAGCTCTCAGCAGTTCAAAGCCGCGAAGCGACTTATCACCGAACGGAGGTGGTGTCTTTCGGGCACCCCGATCCAAAATAGCATCAACGACTTGGTATCACTTCTTCGATTTTTGAGGTTCGAGTCCTTTTCGCGCATGGCCGTCTTCCAAAGATACATTCTAGAGCCACTCAGCAAAGACACTTTTGAACGAGCCAAGCCACTTCAAATGCTGCTCCGAGGAATGTGTTTGCGGCGAACAGAAAAATATCTGAATCTCCCATGGGCCGACTATAAGCATATCAGGCTATCGCTCGATCATGATGAACGGGCAGTATATGCGGATGTCCTCCGTAAATACCGACGAAAACTTGACGAGCTTGTTAGTACTCAGGCCAAAACGAACAGGTGCACAGTCCTCTTCGCCATGATGACGGAGCTGAGAAGAATCTGCAACCACGGCACACTCCAGGTTCCTATTCCAGGCCTCCAATCTCCGAGAACATTGACGAAGGCAGGTACCGACTCGCTCTGCGACTATTGCAACGAAGCTGAGGAAAGCATGGCAAAATTGAACGGAGATTCCGTCTGTCCAGAGTGCCATCGATCCCTGTCGGAGAGCGACGCATCTACCACGTCCACATGGGATGGCTCCCCTTTAATACTCCACTCAGGATTGTCAACTAAACTTGAATCCGTGGCAGATAAAATCTGCTCACTCCAAGAGGTATAGTCCCTTCCAGATCTGTGCCCCCTTCTCAATCATCATTTCTGACGAAGGAAGTATTGTCTTCTCTTATTGGACAGCCACCCTCGACCTCCTGCAAACACTGATGGAACAGAGAAATATTGTTCTGCGGCGAATAGATGGAAGAATTGGCAACAAAGATAGATCGGGGGCTTTAGAAGAGTTCAAAAACGACCCTACCATCTCCGTTCTTCTAATCACCATACAGACAGGGGCAGTCGGGTAAGCCAAGAATCGCCCAAGCGCAGAAGCTTAAGCTGACGGGCATATCGACTCAACCTTACTGTTGCAACATAGGTTCACATTGTTGAACCGCAGTGGAACCCTTCAGTCGAGGAACAGGCTATCGCGAGAGCCCTTCGGATGGGTCAGACGAAGACCGTAACAGTGTTTAGATACATGATGGAAAACACGGTGGAAGAGGTAGTATTCCTCTAAATCTTTTTCATATGCATTCGGTGGTTAATATTGGAGCTAATGCGACGCAGAACATCCTGGCATTGCAAAAGAAGAAGGGAAACCTGGCCAAGTTCACGATGGATGGCAACTCAGGAGACGGTGTATCCGGCACCTTGGAGGTAGGAGACTAATCATCCTCCGATGTTACTTGACCTCCCTATACATGACTAACTAGTTCTGTAGGACCTCAAATTCATCCTGGACATCGATACTGTGTAGGGCGAAGAGCATATCCTCTGGAACTGCTGTTGCGAGTCGGGCTGGCATAAGTGTGGACCGAATCTCGCCATGTGATCATGATGCTATGTAGACTTAGGTAGTAATGCTTAAAATGGTTAGACGGTAAATAGATAATACTTATGCAATCCGTTGGATTAATATTACCCAGGTGCTTTGGCATATCAGTATTGTGTGTTAGAGTTGATAGCGCACTTGAGTTGATCAGCATTTTAATGAGTGATAGTCTTCTTATGGAATTTGCTATAGACTGTTTTAGGCCATGATAGTTATCCTCTAATGTCAGATTTAGTGTCTTAGCTGCGTAAGTAAATTCCGAGTTTAGTTAAATAGTCGGTAAAGTATCTGCATCTCAATCAAACATAATTACCTGGGTAGGTAGATAGAAACTTGCACGAGCGAGGTTCATAAACGATAAACTCTAGTGTCATGGCGTAGGGTAACCAACTTACGATCAGCTTACCTAACACACCCCTCGGGTGGTCCGTGCCACGCACGGGAAATGCCGAGTTGGTGGCAGACAGCGAGCGACGCGATTGAGAAAAGTCCCCGTTCGCGACTCCATCAAGCATCGAGCCTAGAAGCCATCACAACGGGCACGCAATATCCACCACGCTCCCTTTCGGTAAACGACAGCTTATCCACCATCATTTTCGCGACGACTCTGCCATTATCGCACCGGATCTAGCGTCCCGGCGCCCTGGACGCAAAGCGAGGGACGACTTCTCGCGCGTCGGCATAGCTCCCTTTCTGCCACAGCATGAAATGACCTTGGAGGTCTCCTAACGCACACAATGGAACGATCAAAGCCCCAGGCATTCCTTTCGAGCTACGCGCCGCGATTGCGCGGCTACAACAACTCCCTTCTCACCCCCGTGCTACCGAGCGCGCCCTCTGGCCCTATCTCGAGGACGACCAAGCGAGGCACCACCATCATCAACTATGCCGAAGATGGCTACGACGACCTGGATGACGATAGCGACGACCCCCGGCGGCGGCCCACCGGCCTGCGAAGCTTGCGCAAAGAGGACTCGGTCAGCAGACAAGATCTTGCAGACAAGGCTGGCAAGGATACCAAGAAGCCCGTCGAAGTCCAGGGCATCTGGCGCGATTGGATGGCAAAGCATCGCCTGGTACGGAGCGACCAGCAGAACGCGGTCCAGGCTACGCTGCCCCTCACCCTGATTCCGATCCGAATCGACCTGGATATTCCAGCCTTCATCCCTCCACCCCCGTTTCCGGCACCGCACCCTAATACGGCGGACATGTCGCTGCCCCAGTACCGGCAACAGGAGGTTACGGTGCCCTACAAGCTGCGAGATATCTTCTGCTGGAACCTGCACGAAACTCTCATCTCGACGGACCAGTTTGCTCAGACTCTGGTACAGGATCTTGACCTACCAAATCGACAAGTGACAATCGCCGAGATCAGCAAGCAAATCAGGACCCAGCTTGAAGAGTACTCGGGTGTCGCCCTACACCCACTATTCCACACCGAGCAGCCGGCTCCCTCTCTCCCACAACCGACGGCCAGCGCCCTGACCCCGAGGCCAAGCTTTGCGCTCAAGTCCCGGGATGAGTCTCCGGCTTCTGCCATTCGGGGCACCTCTCGACCGGACACACCGGCGCAGACAGGAGGAGCGGCCACTCCATCTCAAGGACAAGCGCCGGATGTCACTGCCGAAGCGACACCCATTCTTCCCGATTCTGATGAGTACAACCCCGACGATACGTATCGGTGCATCATCAACTTGAACCTCAACCTCGCAACAATGCTCTACACTGACAAATTCGAGTGGTCATTGCTGCACCCTCAAGGAACCGCCGAGGCGTTTGCCAAGGTGACGTGTGCAGACCTGGGACTGACAGGAGAGTGGATTCCAGCAATGACGCACGCTATCTACGAGGCTGTTCTACGACTTAAGAAGGAGGCCTGCGAAGCGGGTGGCCTTGTGGCTGGATGGGGTGGGCTGCAGCAAGAGCTGCCAAACGATGCTGCCCATGGTGTAGAGGCTGGCTGGAGATACGACCCTGATCACCTGGGAGATGATTGGGAGCCCAAGGTGGAGTTCCTGAGCAACGAGGAGATCGAGAAGCGAGAAGGCGACCGTGAACGACAAATCCGTCGGTTACGCCGTGAGACGGCGCGGTTCAGCTCTACGACAGGCATGCTCGGTGGCGCACCGTTCGGAACGCCAATGGAAGCTGAAGAGGAGAGGATGGGCAGAGGTGAGCGATCGAAAAAGAAGCGGCGCTTCCGGAGCTTGAGTCCACTTGCGCGAGGAGGAACACCAGGAGGACGAGGAACGCCAGATGTCGGCGGCTATGGAGGAGCCAGCGCTCTGACAGATCAAGAGCGACCCCAGTGGAGATGCTGGCATTGCAGGATATGGGGCACCAGCGTTTGGGCTGTGCGAGACGGCCCTGCTGGCCCGAGGGTGAGTTCAGACTGTCAAAGACTGGGTGTCTTGTTACTAACGCATGCCAGACTCTCTGTGCCAACTGTGGATATCTGTACGAACGCGACCGGAGACTTCCTCGCCAGAGCAAGAATCTCCATCTTCAAGACATTCGTACCGTCTAGTAGACGCGATATTAGTACAAACAGGAAAAAACTAATCGATGAAGTTGAGAGATGCGAGACCCTGGAATCTCCATGCATAAGCGGGGGAGGGACGATTTGGCCAGCAACAAATTCCTTCTCGCGTCGACAACTCGGTCTTGTTCATTAGCAACAGAGGCACGGCGACATGACATATATCCCATCAGTCACGTCCCCGGAGTCTTGTTTTTGTGAGTAAAAGCTTGGAGGGCGGTGGACTTTGGGAGGGATGTTTTACGGCGTCTCGGGAGGATTCGGATTCCTCAGTGGATGGATTTTGATGCTGGTAATTGTGGGAACAGAGGAAGAGGGAGGTGTAGAGTATTGTGAGTACCCAATCCTTGTAGAATATATTAGTGTTAGGGGGCGTCACGACCAACGCCTCGTCGACGCTGTTGAAAGACAAAGATGACCACAACTACCTGAGGCCCCTGGCGAGGCAGTCAAGCCTTGATCTCGAAGGAACAATAAGGTGGATCAGGAGGAGGGTGGCATTGTATGCATGGCCCTGGGTAAAGTGGCTGTTGTGTAGGTAGGTACCTACCTAAGGCAAGGCAATGCAAGTGATAGTGTAGGTTGGTAGGGAGAGCGCCATCATGGTGGGTCACGTGTGTAGCTCAACCTCAACTTCCTCCGAGCTCTACCCAATCGCAACCCTCAGCATGGCGCATCACCACCTCTGAAACAGCAATATTCGAGCGCCAGTCGGCTTTTTGAGACTGATCCTGGGCGCTGCGCATGGGATCCTAGGGCATCCTGGGCATCGGACCATGCCACATCGACAGCAAATCCACTTTGGGACATTCCGGAAGAACCCCTTCCATGTTCAAATCCGTCCACCACTCATTACAACGACATGAGCACCCCGCATACCAGCTTGGGTCGTCACATCACCGTCGCATCTCGGACACCTCCACGTGCGGATATCAAGCCCGAGTGGACTGCCGGCGGACTTGGCGGCGCCATCGGGCGGTTCGACCCGAGCATGGCGCTGCCGTTTCCTGTGGCGCTGTGTACCTTGTTTGTTTGCGATGGGCCGTGGGAGAGTTGCCAAGTGATTGATATCCTCGGCAGGCTATGAAATTTGTGCTTGCTATGGCATGTGTCCTGAGGACGAATAACACTACAGGTTGAAGCGTGGTTCGTCTCAGGTTTACGAACAACCAAAGTATGAGAAACCAGCGCAGATCTTGACAAGGGCAATCTCAAAACAAGCCACTCAACCCCCGGATCGAGGGACCTTTAATGCCTGAGTATTGTAAACTCCCTCGTCCTAGTGCTACGACATGGCCATCACATGCGGCCTTCCATCATTAAATTGCCTCCAACCGCCCTGGCCCCGGCAACTCACTTACAACAGACGCCCAGTGGAACCCCTACTTGCGCCGAATGTGCCGATTCGAGACCATTTCGACGTTCCGCAACTACTGGATCTGGATGGAGGGACCTCTCCCATCTCGTTGCATTGTATGCCAGGGGTCATGGCCTCCACAGCTCTGCAAGGTATCTTGCACCTGACCGGCGGCTACTGGGAGTGTCGGTCTAGGATCGACGCCGGCACATGAGCAACATACGATGACCTCAGTGCGACGAAACACCCTAACCGGCGTTGTAGATGTCAACTGGGCTGGAGGGACGAATGGAAGCCGGCGGTCTCATTCCCGAAAATGCCGTCGACCCGTCATGATAGGGGGCATTACTGGTGACACTTTCATTTCTTCTATTGACAAGGCGAGGTGTAAATCTCAGACGGCACCATCAAAGTCTGAAAAACAAGGCTCGCATTCGCCTTTACGAGTTACCTGAACAGAAGGTTGTCTGGTACGGCGACAGTCCGGGATGTACTCTACCAGAGCCTCGACAGACGAAGTGTTTGGTACTTCTCCCATATGTTTCTGCAGGCTTCTTGTACAGGGGAAAGAGTCCACGCAAGATGAAGATTGCTTGACGGGCTCCCGGTACTGGGAATACACTCAAAACTCCTGGCCCATAAACCCGGTACCTGCACAACGGGCAAATTTCCCCGTCCCTTCATCTCAAGCCACGAGACTCAGTGGAACTCTGGCCCGCTCATGAGCATCGTTACAACGGAGTCGACCGGTACCTCGCATCTGCTACCGGGATCCAGGAAGAAACAAAGACCCCCATTAGGTACATGCTGAGGTATCCTCCTCTCCTCCATCAGTGGCAAACAGTTTTCTGATCTGTTGCCGAGTTGAAACTATTGAAAGCCACCTAACCTGTCAAAGTCAGAATTCCTTGGCCTAGTGTCACGGCTAAATAGCTTTTTGAAGGTCTGAATAAGATTGCGGGGTGAAGCTCTTCCGTCTAGTTGCCTTTCTGGGGGAGCGTGCCCGATCACCTGGTGATCCGCCCTTGGCCTCCAGCCTGATCTTCTAGCTAACGGTAGAGGCTCGATGGAAGCGACGGCCCGGGAACGGGCGATCGTGACATCCATTTTCGACATTCCGGAGAACGGCACCTCAGGACCCAAGCTATTCCCACATGACCTCTCCGGCCCAAGTTGAAGTCCCTCCAATAAGGAGGTGGCTTGAGTGCAACCTCTTCGGAGACTATGATTCGGACACCTTCAGGAACGACGGACCGAACCGTATTATTGTCTGGGGAATCATTCCATCTCTGCTATTCCGGACCCTGTGGAGGCTGTGGAGATGAGCCAGGACCATCAGATCAGCTTGAAGCTCTCGAAAGTATCCACTTACACTGCTTGCAGGTCAGGATGGCTCTAGGCAATGGGTCTTGGACCTCTGTCCACACCTTGTCAAAGCTCATGAGCAGAGCACTGGACGGGTCAGTGGAGTTGGCCAATGTCCGAGGGAACAAACGGCCCGGAGTCCGGACTGGCTCTCAGGAAGTGAAACTGCGGCTGTCTTCATTGGTGGTACAGCTTCTTGCCACAATGACATACTCGATATTGTCTCCATGATGGGAGAAACTCAAACAATGATAGCGTTGACAGCCATGGGTCGGCAAGGAGCAATGGGCAAGCCAACAGGTATATAATGTGCTCGGTGCCCCGTCCCTGGCAATCCTCATCAGCCTCATCTCAACACTCTCTTCACTCAACCCAAAGGATCCAGCTTCAGTTCATCATGTATCGTGTTCTCGCCACTGCCTCAGCTTTGCTGGGAGTTGCCCGCGCTCAGCAGGCCTGTACCCTCAACAGCGAAAACAAGCCCTCTTTGAGTTGGTCCAAGTGCACCTCCAGCGGCTGCAGCAACGTCCAAGGCTCCGTCGTCGTCGATTCCAACTGGCGATGGACTCATGCGACCTCAGGAAGCAACAACTGCTACACCGGAAACGAGTGGGACAAGTCTATTTGCACCGATGGAGCGACCTGCGCCGAGAAGTGCTGTCTTGATGGCGCCGACTATTCGGGCACCTACGGTGTCACGTCTAGCGGCAACCAGCTCAACCTGAAGTTTGTTACCGTTGGACCTTACAGCACAAACGTCGGTAGCCGTCTGTATCTCATGGAGAACGAGAACACCTACCAGATGTTCACTCTCCTGGGCAACGAATTCACATTCGACGTTGATGTTTCGCAAATCAGCTGCGGTCTCAACGGTGCCCTCTACTTTGTCTCCATGGACGAGGATGGTGGCAAGGCCAAGTACAGCGGCAACAAGGCCGGAGCCAAGTACGGCACTGGTTACTGCGACGCCCAATGTCCCCGTGACGTCAAGTTCATCAACGGAGTTGTAAGTGGTGTGAGCCAAGAGACCTTAAAGAGCAGAGACTAATGAGCATCCCAGGCCAACTCCGATGAGTGGAAGCCCTCGTCTAGCGACAAGAACGCTGGTGTCGGCAAGTATGGCACATGCTGCCCCGAGATGGACATCTGGGAGGCCAACGATATGTCCACGGCCTACACGCCTCACCCTTGCAAGAGCCTCACTCAGCAACGATGTGAGGGCGATGCCTGCGGTGGAACCTACTCCACCACTCGTTATGCTGGAACTTGCGACCCCGACGGCTGCGACTTTAACCCCTACCGACAGGGCGACAAGACGTTCTACGGCAAGGGCTCTACCGTTGACACCACCAAGAAGGTCACCGTCGTCACCCAGTTCCTGAAGGGTAGCGACAACCGTCTTTCTGAGATCAAGCGCTTCTACGTTCAGAACGGCAAGGTCATCCCCAACTCCGAGTCTAAGATTTCCGGCAACACTGGCAACTCCATCACTCCCGAGTTCTGCACTTCTCAGAAGACCGCTTTTGGTGACCCCGATGACTTCTCCAAGAAGGGTGGCTGGAGCGGCATGAGCGACGCCCTTGCTGCGCCCATGGTTCTTGTCATGTCTCTCTGGCACGACGTAAGTTGATCACTCAGGATATCATTGACTAAAGCTAACGGTCTGCTCTAGCACTACGCCAACATGCTCTGGCTCGACTCCACCTACCCCAAGGGTTCCACCACCCCCGGTTCCGCCCGTGGCTCCTGCTCCGAGAGCTCCGGTGTCCCTGCTGAGCTCGAGGAGAACGTGCCCAACTCCAGCGTCAGCTTCTCCAACATCAAGTTCGGCCCCATTGGCAGCACTTTCAGCGGCAGCACTTAAGAGTCCCCGGGCTCTGGTGACACCGTCCCGACGAGTACCACCACCAATGCGCTCAAGTGACTGTCCAGTCGCAACTTGAGAAGAAGAGAATTTGTCTTTGGCGAGGAATTGTCAAGTAGATGGTAGACTGATCTGAAGGAAAAGGGATGATAAAGGGATGAAACAAACTGGATTCTTTGAGAGAGTTGTGGTTTTTTGTCCTTCTCTTCTTGCACACAACCTTACTTCTTCTGTTTATACTTTGCTGAATGCTACTGTCTGTCGTTATCCGAGTACTGTTGTCTCTTGTCTTGAATGTGAATGCTTTTTGTTTTGTTCCAAAGAAGAATAATCGTCATCTTTCGAAAGAAAGCGAAGACATTAATTCTTGGACTATCTGTTATTAGGTGTAAGAAACACTGAATAGTTGGAGTCGATCTGGTAGTCTTGGTGGTATTGTTCTGAAAATTTGGTAATAAAGCAGTTTCATATAGGCTCTTAGAAACTTGTCCGCTTATGCTTATTCGCAACGCTGCAAGGTCGAGTAGTGAGGATTCTGAATTCTGGTTGTATTAGGAGGATGAAACTGTGTCCAGTTCTCAAGTATGATTTACGGGCAAATACGGTACGAAAACTCAGGAATATGGAATATCCATATCTCATTGCATCTTGGTATCTTAATAACAGTATCTAGACAAGCCAGCAACTTGTCTCATCCCTCATGAAACATCTGCCCAGCTATGTCATTTTCACGCCTTCTTCATCACATCAACCTCTCAAACATCCTCGCGCTTCCTCTCAGCCTGCTGGACCTCGCTTCCGTCCTTGAGCTCAACAGCGGGGGTGATCTCGGCACCACCCAGCATCTGGACACCCTTCTCGGTATGGTCGGCGCCGCCAAAGATGACGTCCATGTTCTCAAGGGCGATGCCCTTTGTCTCGGGGACGAAGAAGTAGACGAAGAAGCAGAGCAAGATGTTGACGCCCATGAAGAAGAAGAGACACTTGAGCCCGACCTTGGCGAGGAAGGTGGGGAAGAACTGCTGGAAGATGGTGTTGGCGACGTTCTGGCACTGCGAGGCCATTCCGACGGCCTGTGTGCGGACGTTGGCTGAGAAGACTTCGCTGGTCCACATCCAGACACCGGCGCCCCAGGAAGGCTTGTAGAAGAAGCTGAGAAGTGTTAGACTTGTGGCTAAGGTGGGGATAAGTGAAGGCTTACATGAAGAGGTAGAGCATGACAACGATACCAATGGCGGTAGACTCGGACTTTGTACCGTTCGGGGTAGGGGTTGCGAGACCAATGACGGGGACGATGAGCATGCACACAGCCATACCAGCAGCTCCGACCATGAAGAGCCAGCGACGTCCGAAGCGATCAGCTGTCCAGACAGCATTGAGGGTAAATAGAATGCCCATGGTAGCCCAGAGAGCGTTGATGAGGTTGCTATTGAAGACATGTTAGTCTTGTTCTGAATAGGGGTTCAGGGGTAACTTACATCTTCTCGGACGAAGTCCAGACCTGCTTGTAGATGGAAGTAGAGTAAGTGTTGAGCGTGCCCTGGCCGGTGAGTTGCTGTCCAACGTTGAGCACTACAGCAATGCCGAAACGCTTCCTGATGGACGGGTCCTTGAAGAGGGCAGAGTATCCGGGGCTGATGGCCTCCTTTTCATACTCGATGGCGGCAGCGATGGCGAGGAGTTCCTCCTCGACCTCTGTCTCGGTCTCTCTGATCTGGCTAAGAGCAGCACGTGCGGCATCGTCCTTTCCCTTCTTGACGAGCCAGCGGGGCGACTCGGGCTGGAAGGGGAGCAGGATGATGATGAAGATGGGCACCAGGATCTGGAAGATGACGACGATACGCCAATCCCACTCTCCAAGCGCTTCGCGGTTTTTCCCGGCGATATAGTTGATCCAATAAGCGATGAAAGCGCCTACCGAGTAGAACATTTGCCAAAAGGTCATGATCTGGCCTCGGATGGCGGCTGGTGCGACCTCGCCGATGTATACGGGACCGGCGGCTGAGGAGTGTTAGTACAACCTCATTATCCACAACACAACTATAATTAGGGAAGGAACATACTGAGAGCTGTGCCCTGACCAATTCCAATAAGAACTCGGCCGAGGATAAAGACACCGAGCTTTCCCTTGGGGGCAAAGGCTTGGATGAAGGCGGCGATGATGGTAATGAAGCAACCAATGCCCATTCCGACTCGGCGACCGAAAGCATCAGCCTGCATGCGGAGAATCAGCACATAATTCAACGTCACATTGTTATCTCGTGAGGCTGGAGGCGAATGGTTGCAATACAGGGATACCGGGGGTGGGCAGACATACCAGGGGACCACCAATAAAGAAGCCACTGACGATGGCACCGATGGTGTAGCATGTGTTGATCAGGCCGACCGTGTAGCTGTCTTCTTTCTAGAATGCTGTCAGTGAATGTAGCCAAGTGTCGAGTTTTCGACTTACAAGGTCGAGGTTGAACCAGGTGAGCCAGTGCTCCGAGGCTTGGAGGGCCTGTACAGATGATACGAGTCAGTGATACGATAATCTCAGGCCAAGATAGAGGCAGACTCACATTGAAGACACTCGAGTCAAAGCCGTAGAGGGTCATGCAGGACGCCGCCACCATGGCGATGAACCAGTTGTAGGTTCGCGTTTTGCTAATCATGTTGGCGGTGTTGAGGACTGTAACTCTAGTGTTCTATGGCAGAGACAAGCCCTAGAGTCAAGAAGAGAAGAGAGGTTGAGGACGCAGATCAGAGGAAACAAAGGTGCTTCTCGGGCCATCTTTTTATCTCTAGATGCATGCCTGTTTCCCCCGGACCCCAGACCCCAGGTTGTCGCTTTTCTCCACCAGCCGAACAGGAGACTAGCGATTAAGGAAGAAAGCATCCGCAGCCGCACTGACTCGAGGATACTTGGAGTCTCTACTGCAATAGTATTAGAGCCCCATGTACTACTAGTCGTCCGTTATTCTAGCCTCATCCCCCGTTCAGCAACCCCCAAAGTTGGCATCTCGACTCTCTTCCTCTCCCCCACGATTAGAGTCCTGGCGTAATTCAATCTGATACGTCCCCTTCATCTGCTGTGCCGTGCCGAGTTCCGTCTGCCCTGTCGCCGACCCCTGCTCCCCTCCTCCACCCGCTCGGGTCCTCTATCAATTTTAGGTCGTCGTCGTGCTCGATCGTTTGTCTCGCCTCCAACTCTGGGCGTTGTTTGCCGCCAAGGAATGGGGGGAAGGGTATCGCGTGGCGCGATGGCATGGCGCGGTCCAGCGACTCTATTGGTGGAAGAACTGGGGATCTAATTCTTCCGTCTCGCGAAAAGTCAAACGTCAGACCCGCTTGGTGCTCCGCGATCTCTTAGCTCTAACCCCGTGCGGAGTAGTTAGGTCGTCCTTTTGTCTTCCCCGCATGGAGATGATATCGTGGAGAAGTCGAGTCTAATCCGGGAAGAATAGAGTGAGGATTCAGCCGGGTAAATGGCCGTGTCCTTTTGTCCGGGATGGCATCAAGCCAGCTCTCCAGAGTCATGAGTGACAGTATCGTGTAGAGTCGATCAACTGTCAAGTCATGATGGCCTCACTTACCCCAATTACTCGCGAGGTACAGCCTGCCATCAACACACCATTCACCGAGACGATCCCGGGAGCCAAGGGCGATCCCGTCTCGGCCTTTGATGCCCAGACCTGTTCCTCGGCCGGATACACCATCCACCATTCCGATGCATTCGTCCACCTGCAGGGGATGCATCCTTTGCAGACCTCATCTGAGAGGGCCGCTTCTTGGCCTCGGTGCCGCACCGACGTGAGCATATCTGTCTCATGAGCAAAGGATTAGGATGGTAAATTAATAAAATAATCATAAATCAAGCAAATACTTGCTCTACTTTATGATTAGCCCCTGATTGGCCTTTCCTAAGCCTTACCTGATTCCCTTTGTTAGGCCACTGCCTCCATAACTATTGCCCAAGGCAGCTCCGCAGCGAAGGCAGCAGCTCTGAACTTCACTTTCTGCAACCACAGAACCTCAGATGTCCGACGATGGATCACCCTCCATTACAGCGCAAGGTTCACTGAGCCAGTATTACTCCAGTGCTGATCGTCGAGGCTTCGTTGGTGGCGTGTCTCTCATCGTCCGCCCACTCGTATCCAACACAACAAGGGTTCATTGACTCAATGCGGAGAGCAACCCAGGAACGTTTCCCAGGCTTTTTCCAGAGCCGCCGTTGCGACCACTGTCGCAGATACCGACTCCTACATGGCCAAGAAAAGCCCCGCGAGCTAAAGGACCATCGGCCGATAAGTAGAGGAGGGCAACCCCGATATTTGTTACAATCCGGCCTGCCAAGAGCCTCGGCATTATGGCAAGAACATGTTCCTCAAGCTCGACAACGCTTCCCGGTGTGCCAGATGTGACCTGTACCTGCAGAATAATGGAGAAGACGACCCAAACCCTCGCATGGGAAAGTCTGATGCAAAGCACAAGGAATAGGTAGCTCAAGGAAACGACGATGTCTATGGGAAATGTCGCGCCCGTCGGCCGGAGAAAAGTTGGGAATGCGGGTGGTACGGCTGGCTCGACGCAGCCAGATGTGGACAGTGCCGACAGAAGATCAAGTTCACCAAACAAGACGATGAGGACTGGGTCGCCGTCCACGGCGATATCTGTGCCATTTGCGGCTTGGGCGCCGCGTATACGAAATTGATGTATTACTGCAGTGGTATGTTTTCTTCTCTTTATTTCTCTTGACTTCCTAGTAAGGCCGCTCCATAACCAGTGTCCAATTAGACGCAGATTTACGTCAGATTCTCTGGCAGTTAGGCTTGCCTATGGATGGGGAGAAGGGCATGCTCTGCGAACGAGTCAGATACGCAATCATGTGATATGATGGATGTTGGTGTTCACTGGCGTTCGATTGAGGCCTGAGTAGATCGCCCATATGTTATTTGTCTTTGGGAGTGTGTCAATGGTGGTGGTGTAATGAAGCATCTGATACGAGTTGTGTCCTGGTAGGCCTCTTTCTTGTAACATGAATCACATCTCGAGTTCTCCCTCCAGCCATAGAAGGCATGTGTCTTGCCGTAGACGCGTTGTTTCCCACAATTTCCGCACACGTCGGGATTTTCCTAGTCGACCCATTCCCACTGATGAGCCTTGCTCCCGCGCGCAATCTCCTCAGGGGCTTTGTCCACCTTTTTGGCAGTCCGGTACTGCGCACATGCCGTATACTTTCTATTCTCGGCCCCCCCTTTCATGTCCAGAACAGACTGAGGGAATCTAGGGATGAGGTTGCCATGGTGGATGCTGCGTAAAGGCTGGAGGCGTGCGCAAGGATTACCGCGGACGTCCTAGTCGTTGGTATCTCGGGTCGATATGTTGGTGATTCTGGTCATCATGTTGGTGGTCCTATAGGGGTTAGCTATGATAAGATTTACAGCGAGAAACAGTACATACACATGGCGGAGCTCATTGAAACTCTGGATCAGGTCGTTCTGCATGGAATCGAGGCGGGCCTCTAGGTAACCGACGCGGGCATCCATGGCATCGAAACGGGTACCCTTACTTCCGACAGTTTTAACCATGTCCCTGAACAACTCGTACGTGATCGTCATTCTATTATCGTTTGCATGAAGCGCGGCTCCGAGGAGAGAGATGGAATCGATCTGGTTCTGTGTAATACCGCCGCGCTGGACTAGCCATTTATTTAGCGTAAACTCGGCCTTACCGACATGCTGGTTCGACGCTCTTCATACGCCTCGTCCCATGCCATTGGGTTGGTGTCATTAATCTCCCATTTGAGATGATTACCCCCAACAGACTTAACCAGGTCGTCCCATATTGCAGCCATTGGG
>JAADYS010000598.1:0-19718 GCA_012931995.1 Fusarium albosuccineum | reverse complement strand
TCAATTTTGAACACAATGACGTGGAATACTGCCGGGAGCGATAGGCCTCCAGCGAAAGAGCTCGTGTGTAGCAGCATCAATCAAGGCCAATTTTGACCGGTCTGCAAAGCATGGAGGGCGGTCGCGTCCGATAACAGTGTCCAGAACATCGTGTGCCCGAAGTAGAAACTCGGGGTTTTGAATCACTGCCACGAAGAGCCACAGGATCTGACGAGGGGAAGTATCCATGCCGCCATGGACAGAAGTGGCCACCGAAAAGGCCAGGTCGATATCCGAAAGTCGGCGAGGTTCATCGTATTTCTTTGCTGCTTCAATGGTTTGTTTCGTAGCGTTCCATCCCTCAGAAGTCTTTCCATGGTTAAAGAGCTTCATGTACAGCTCGCTCTGTTCGTCAAAGAACTTGTTGGCAAAGCGTTTCCATGGGGAGATGACGGCTGGTAGATGACGAAGTACAGGGAGGAAGTCAGGAAGTTTGGGCTTGGAAAAGAGATTCGTGACTCGGGCTTGGATGTCGATGATCTGATGGAGGAGGGGATCGTCCAGATTCGAGATGCGCATCCCATAGTGTAGCATCATGATAAAGCTACTTTGACTCCGCTCAAATTGTGGATACAACTTCTTGATCGAGACGACGCTGTTTTCGCTCTCATCTACCGTAGCGAGGAGATGAACAAGCAGCTGCTGAGACTCAAGCTCCATGATAGGCTGATACCGAGGGGCACCGACAGCCCCAAGGCTCGGAGATAAAATTCGATGATGGAGTTGTAGATTAGCATTGTAGTCGTGCATGAGGGTGAATTTCGATTGACCAGGCTCTGCGCCCGTGACCATGTCGACGGTGGTCGACGACGGCCTATTGCTATACCATCGGCTGCGCCTACTGAGCAGCTCCGTCACCGCCTCGGATGTATTCAGAACGATGATGGGAATGATGCCAAACAGCTTCGGCTTCGCGATGGGGCCATTCTCCTTCGCCCAGGCGTCCCAATTGAGAAAAGGCTTATCAATGGGCGAACGGTGGATATCCCCGATAAGAGGGACCTTGAGCGGCTTGGTCTGCTTATTGTTGTTGCCCTTCAGGACAACATAAGCACACGTTGCGATCCCTACAGTAATGAGAATAACGATAGGTAGTACGTCTGTCATTGTAGTGGGAGTAGGCGAGAGAATCTTAGTACTGGACGATGATGTTACAAGAGGAATTAACCTCTCTTCTACAAAGGCTCCATGATCTTATATCGCAAGCCCTTTCATGACCGATTACCAAGAGGAGATTAGCCTATTATTGATTGGGTTTATTGCATTGTCTGGACAGGGTTGATGCATGCTTGGCATGCAGTTGTGTGTGATTAGAGTGGCAGCGCGAAATCCAGCCGGATTGGGGCTAGGTGTTTACAACGTAGCAAAACCTTTGGTCAACAAATTAAAAAATATCCTAAAATAATACATACCTTAAATTAACCAATAATGAGGTTATATAAGTCCTTGCTTAAACTCTACGGAAGCCGACTTCTTCCCTTGATCAGCGGTCCCCACACGCATCAAGGCGTCATCTCTCTCTTCCGTTATAGTTACATACCGTCTTTCATTAAGCTATTTGTGTGACTAGCAAGTTATATAATGCGTAAAACCAATGGCGTGAGACCAAAGCTCATTCATATTGATCCGTCATGTCTTCAAACTTACTAACTTTGCTAATCGCCGATGCCGGCATGGGTACAGCGCCTTTAATCCCTGGGGCATGTCCAGCTTTTTATTTACGTGTACCGAGCAGATCCTGACGCATTCTAGATTTTGTAACTAGAAATTCGTCAGCAAGATACGCCCAACGAGGCTGTAGCAAGGTAGATTTGGCCTAGCCAACCTAATGCTGCCGCGTATTAGGCTTTGATCATACCACTGACTGTCGAGTTGTAGACTGAAATGATTCAAATCTCTAGTTTCCGTGAGGAGGATAATACAAGTATAAATATTAGCGGTGCATGTTTCAGGTCTCGTCCAGGAAATTAGGCCTACGGCTGGCGCAAATATCCCCGCGAGAGTCTGCGCATCAAACGCCGTACCCTGCTTGGCAGCCTCAGTTGATGGGGAGCCTCCTAGTCAGCCCAATGTGGCGCGGCCTGCATGCCGAGCGTTTGCATCTACGATCAAAAACGCCTAATTCTGCATCTTTGCTCTCATTGGCGCATCTCGTGATAACGTAAGGGGCCAAATGCGGGTTCTCCTCTTCAGCTGCATCACAGCCTGATTTGCTTTGAACCTCGATTTTCTCTCTTTCAACCCATAACTAGGCGTCAATCCACAGCACCGAGCTTCCACACTAACCTGAGAAGCTGAAGTGGATGACGCTCAGTATCGTTGAACATGGAAGTGCTCGGGGCCATCGCGAGTTCCATTGCCATTGCCCAAGCTCTGGCAGCAGGTCCCAAGATTGCGAATCTGATCCGCGAAATACCGGAGATCCAGGACAATCTGAATGATTTGAGAAGTGAGGTTAGTTGTCCGGCAGGCAAGGATCCTCGAGGCAGCGGCTGACATTTCAAAGCTAGACTT
This sequence comes from Fusarium albosuccineum, assembly GCA_012931995.1. NCBI lineage: Eukaryota > Fungi > Ascomycota > Sordariomycetes > Hypocreales > Nectriaceae > Fusarium > Fusarium albosuccineum. Next base: position 17,165 of record JAADYS010000598.1, on the reverse strand, counting down.
GCTTAGCTCTATAGTAGAGCAAGCGAAACGACTACCCCAGCTTCCAACGTCAATCCCCGACAGTTCCCAGTCCAGCGAAGAGACACTGATGTCCAAGGCGGCCGCTCGAGTAAACGGTATCGTCGATGAACTCAACCAAGCCCTACAAAGCTGTGTCCATGAATCCGATGGGCTCCAGAACAAGCAAGTCAGAGCGAAAAAGAGGAAGTGGATACTCCAGAGCAGGAAGATCGAAAAGCTTCAGCGAAGCGCGCACTATGCTTCGACGCATTTGCATTCCGCGATATTCTGTCACCTGAGTATTTTAACCTGTAACCGAATCACACACGAGACGGAGTAAGCATCGAATTGACCTCGAATTTTGCCGTGATATACTGACATTCTGGAGAAATCAAGTAGAGATGCGTCAACTCTTCAAGGACTTCATGAGGATGACGTCAAAAAGGCTCGCAACACCTGAACTTCATCCTTCGCAAGCACCACTGCCACTCCCAACAGGAAGTCGAGCTACAGAACAGGACCCAGGTTTCGTGGAGCTTAACACGTCGAAAAACCTCGATATGTGCCACAGATTTGGCTTGGAATCAAACGACAAAGTTAACTCGATATCTGCCCAAAGAGAGTCTCGCATTTGTCTCGAATCTGTGGTTCCTCCCTCCCAGCAATCGTGCTCTCTCCGTTGTCAGTGTCGATGCCACTTCCATGATAGGCGCTACGCCAGCTGGAACTGGATACAGCCACTCCTTGGCTCCTGGATCGTCCAATGCGAAAACATTCCCTATCACCGTCGACCAAAGTGTACAGATCGAACATGTACAAGCCAAGACTTGGTGCGGATGCGTATGCAATATCGAGTTCCAAAATGGTTTACTTCAGGGTTGCATTATTTCAGGATTTCGTACAGTAGCCTAGAGGGGGTGACCTGCTCGCTTCGCCCGGCTAGAACGATCCCTCTAGAAGAGTTGATTTGGTCATATTTACAGACTCCGTTAGACGTCGCCTACGAACGCATTATAGAAGGTCCTCGGTTCTACCCTGATGATCACGATGCGTCGGGGTGCGGCCTGATTGAGGTTCGGGTTAAAGCTAGCATCCTATACAAAAGAGTTTGTACTGACAAGTTACTGGAATGGCGCAGTACGCTGTTGACCAACGATTCTTTTCTGGCATTGAGGTCCTCCTCACTCTTTGGGAACATATCTTACAGGAGCAGGGATTCCCTAGGTGAGTAGCAGTGAATTATCCTACAATCAGGTGCCGCAATACACCATAGAAATAAGGCTGATCATGGTCAGGATCCTTCTCTACAAAGCTAACGAAGTACTTCTCTATTCCAGCGGTTTGAGCGACCACGAAACGTATCTTTTGCAGAAGGTCAAGTCTTTGGTTTATGATATGCCCGGGTGGGCCACCACCAAGGTTCATCAGTCATTATACGAAAGAAGTGAACTGCAGAGAGCACTGAGACAACAGCCGTGGGCTATCGATCTCCTCGACGACATGGGTGACACGCCTCTCCACACGGCCTGTAAACTGGATCTAGCTGAAGCAGCGGAACAGCTAGTGGCTGCAGGAGCCGATATCAATCAAAAAGACTGTCGAGGTTTCACGCCACTTATGACTGCCTCCTATTATTCCAGTCTTCATTGTGCAAAGATTCTCATCCGGGGCGGCTGTCTTATTGAGCAGAAGTCCACGACAGGAAGTACCGCTTTGCATCACGCCGCCTGGGAAAGTTCGCAAGAAATGATATCACTCCTGCTCGCTGCAGGTGCATCGACGACATCTCGTGATCAATGGAACAACACCCCATTAATATATTTAGCGCAAGACTCTGACGCAGACCACGAAACGACGCAAAAGGCCATTGAACTGCTCACACTGACGAAACCTCACGTCATTGCAGCGGCTAGTGGGAATGGAATGACCCCAATTCTTACAGCCTTGGCACAGGATCGGCTATCTACTTTGCGAGCATTGCGGAACGCAGGTGGTTCATTCCTTGCAGTAACTCGCTTTTCACACAATCTGCTGCATATTGCCAGCAGGTATGCTACGCCGGAAACCTTATCCTATCTGATCTCCCAGGAGATCTCCGGGATTGACACCGAGCTTCAGCACCGCGATGCAGACACACCCTGGGATAAATTCAAGCGTCTTGTCCATTTCCCATGGATAGAATACAGGCCGACTCGTGCGCGTCAACAAGCCTTCGCCAAACTCTACCAAGGAATTCGGGATCGAAATTTGCAACACGACATAATCCACTTGGAACAAATTCTAGAGGGTTTACAGAAACAAACCGTGGTCGAAGCGCGCCAACACATCGCTATTTTGATAAACCAGAAAGAAGAATGGAAAAAGACTGGTCTCGTTGACTGGTATCGAGCCGTTGACAAACGAATCCAGCACTTCGAGTGGGCACTCGCAAGCGAGGACTTGGAAGAATACCTTGAGGAACTAAAGGCTGAGCTCAAAACCTCTGTCTGGGATATGGCTTCAAAATATGATGAAATGTACAAGTAAGCAAGTTTGTCCTAGGTAACGACAATAGTACAAGACATCAGAAACAACTGACATTAAGAGTACAGAGACGTAGAGAAATAACAGAAAGCGAAGCATACGGTGATTAGGGCGTAATGGGCAAATTGTGCAGGAAGCGCGAGATGGTTATTAGCGCAAAAGCACGTCGCACTGAGTAGCGGAACACACAACCCGTCGTCAAATTATTTGTCGCGAAGCCTATTGTTTGGGTGTCATGTTTGATACAATTATTTGGATCGGAAATAAAAAAGATTTCACAAAAGAATATAACATAATAGTGCACTTATCTTTCGTCAGGTTGTCAACTTATGGCTAAGCTGGCTTGTTCTTTGGCGTTCTTCGTGTCTTCTTTCATTCAATATGTAGACCATGGCTCTCTGGAGACTGGCTTCCACAATATGTGTACAAGGCGGAGCTCGGTATCTGGCGCTTACACTCAATTGGAAATTAAGAAGTTCCGGGTAAAGCAAGCCCAAGATGTGAATATTCGAAACAGGTGGTGGAGGTAGCACAGCGATACAGCCACCGATGCTATTTAAATGATTGAAACAACTCAAGGCATCTCAGACTTTACATGTGATTTCTTGCTCTTATATCAAGTTCGGCTGAGCATTGATGGCTTCTCATCGCTTGCCAGTCCGCACGCATGTCTGCCCCCGGATCGCCTCAGCCTCAAGACTCAGAGCATTTGTCAAGCGATCTGTTTGTCTGCCGCAGTTGGCATGACGCCCACCGCGAACCGTCTCACTTTTTGATCGTTACATGCCTCATCATCGTCTTTCAGGAAGAGCGACATTCTAACAAAATTGCTTCATGATCGTGGTCTCGGTGAGTGATCCCCCGCCCCCAAAAGTCATAAATTCGACGGACCCCCTATTGGCACCTAATGAAATTTCAAAACAAAGGAAGAGCGGACAGAAGAAAACATCTGTGAAAGATCAGAGCTGCAAACATGAAAGAAGAAGACTGACGGCTTACATATAGGTTTCTTTTTTTCTTTTTAAACAAAGGAAGACGCGACATGCTGAACAAATAAGAAAACTTCTGAATGTTGCAAACATGAAAGAAGAAGACTGACGGCTTATATATAGGTTTCTTCTTTTTTTCTTTTTCTTTTTTTCTGATTTTCTTTTTACTGCCAGCTTGTTCTTTACTCTTCCATCGGTATCTAATACCACAAGGGTGCATAAAGTCAATCTCAGTGATTCACCATGTAAGTGGGAACACCCGTATAGTGTGTGCACCACTACATCATGGCCTCATGTCCAGTCGAACCTAGAGGCAAGGTATTCGTAGTCAGCTGGAAGCCCTACCTTTGCACACCAGAGGTTGGCTTTGCCGCTTAATCACGACCTGGGACTGGTTTTCGGATTTCTCTTGTAATGATCACTATCGTTACTTCTTCATCTGAGGCCGAAAAGTTCTGTCACGATGCCAAAAACACAAAAAAGGATTTAGTCTTTTTTTTTTTTGGCACATCCGGCAGGATCTCACTTTCGTTAGTTTCTAGTTCAACTTTTCGTGCCGCAGACAGAGACGTCAGCAGCCGCACCAAAGAACACAGTTGCAGGATCTCAAAAGCCTAATCAATGAGACGAGATGCATGATTCGCTTCGTCCCGAGAGAGATCGTGATCAACGAGAATGCCGGATAACAGCTGAATCTCAAACATCCAATGTTGGATGACTTATATCTGAAGAAGCCATTTTTTCTCGGATCTTTCCTACCAATGTCAACTTCTCAACCCACCATTTACGCTGCCCCTGTGTTCGCCGCCAAAAGCTCCCCTCGTTTTTCCACGCACGGCCTACGCGGCATCCCCCCCCTCAGATCAGGGCCCCTTCCTGCTGAGAAGAAGATAAGTGGCCTTTTCAGATGCAAGAGCCATCTTGCATTGAAAAATTATAAGATTCGGTATTATGCAGCATTGGGTCTATTGAGATGCTGTTGTTNNTTCTTTGGCGTGGCTGCTGACGTCTCTGTCTGCGGCATGAAAAGTTAAACGAAAGTAATTGGTGTGGCTACTGACATCTTTGCCTGCGGGAGAAAAAGTCAATATAGAAAGTAAAGTAAAAGTAAAGAAAGTACTATTTGCGCTGCACCAGGCGAGTTTGCTCAATAACAAAGAACACAGTGTTCATCATATCAATGTGGTTAACGATGACGAGGTTGCCAAGCGACAGAATCAGCAACGCGAGGGTGTCAAGGTACGAGCCAACGAGTTCAGCGCTGAACTTGTTGCCCCGGATGCTGACGAGGTTGCCAAGCGACAGAATCAGCAACGCGAGGGTGTCAAGGTACGAGCCAACGAGTTCAGCTTCATTTGCTGGCACTCCGTGCGGAGGAAAGCCACGGCTGTTGGATTGCCCCAATTGATGATAAGTCCCTCGGTCTCGTACCAACTTGGGCAAGTTGCGTAGCATGAGATGGTCGGCGCCAAAGCAGCTCACAGTGAGCAGTGGAACACTCATCTGGAACCACCTGTTGCCAAATCAGTTGTCGCCTGAAGCCTATTACCTCTCAGGGTACTGGCTTCCATCATATGTGTACAAGGCGAGATAGGTGGGGAGGAGCTCGGTATCTGTCGCTCACACCCAATTGGGAATCAAGAGTCTGCAGGTGAAGGAAGCCCAAGGGGCTGGTTCAGGCTCCCCATCCTTGCTGATGCAAGCCAAGAAAGGAAGGTCCCGAGGGTGTGGTCAAGTCGGTTGCTTCGATGGACATCCAAGGCCCTACGGCTCGATTGTACGGCATGGATGTGTGGCAGCTTCAGCTCGCGGCGGATTTAGCGCTGATCACGGTCGGCTTATCACCGGCCTTCACGGTCGATATGGCTTAAGGATAAGCTGGTGTTCTTTCTCAAGAGAAGGGATACAATGTGTTGAATTCGAAGTAAGTAGTTCGCAGTGGTCATAGCAATCACTAAGTTTATCCCTGAGGAAAGCAAGAGTCCAAGCAATGAATGATGCCAACCAGATATCTCAATTTTCTCATTTGCACAGCATCTCAGTCGTGGCGACTGGGAAACTCAGCGTCAATGGTAGGTGGCAAGCGAGATTGTGTCTGCTAGTTCCGGGTAAAGTAAAGAACACGAAAGTCCGGGGGTTGCACTCTGGTGGCAATGGTTGATAACCTAAAGATTACATCGTGATCAAGTGTGGCCCTCTAGCCATATCTATCAAGACTGCAGGGCTAGGGAACACCTGGATGGATCAATTGGTGTGGCGAACGTTGTTCGTATACAGCCCAATGGACATGCAGGTGATCCTTCGAAACATGGGTTGCATGCTCGCTTTCTAGAACCGTTCTAGTCACATCTAGCTGAAGGCTCGGCGCAAGCGAGGGCCAAGATCGACGAGATTTGGATAGAGTAGGTCACGCCACTAAGAATAGCACAAGATGAAGATTTAGTTCAATGCAAGGTCCAAGTGAGAAGAAGCGATTCCAAAGTCCCAAGATCAATACGACACCAGCGGAGTTGATGGTAAAATGCAAGGCCTTGGACAAGGGATATCATTCAGCTCATCCAAGCTGTCGGTTAGTTCTGCTGCAGCAATGGGGAAGCTGCACAGCGGAATTTGGGCCGTGACCTTGAGAGTAACAAAAGTCCATGTTGTGTTCGACGGTGGTTCCCGGAACAGCCGTTGTCAACCATGTCGGGGTTGCATGCCGCGGCGGATGGTGGGGGAGGACAGCAACAAACCGGATCAAGGGGCCGGCTTGGCCTTGATATCGTCAAGGTGATACACACGTGACCTTGTGCTCCATGCAGAGATAAGTAAATGCGCCCGGGAATAAGGCCGACCCATTGTTTTCACCAGCATTCGTCAGCACCTTAATCAAGGGGCAACAGGGGGATTGTCAGCAGTATCAGTTACCCGAACAGAGTGTTTGAGTCGATTAAAAAAAGTCCCTCTTGTGCATCGCACTTCGGCCAACCGAAGAGCTGCTCCGCCGCGACCAAAAGCGTCTACAAAGGTCCCAGAGGCCAGAGTCGCAGGGAGGCGCCAAGCGCAACAAAGGTTCCCCGAAAATGGCCATGTGTGGCGTCGCGGGTGCACACTGGCTAGTCCCCAAAGGCGCTCTGTTCCGCGCCAGATTGGGGGCAGACAGGGGAGCCGCGTCCTGATGTCGTATGAGAGGCCGGCTCCTGGGGATCCTCCGATATCACGGCGCATCGCTGGCTCAGACTGCCTCTCCTGATGTGAGGGACAGAGGCTCTGCAGACTCGCTGCACACGACGGCGACACCGCCCGACTGTGAGGATCACCGGCCTTGTCGACGGCGCAGCAGAGGGCGTTCTTATCATTGGGGGAGAGGATCTGGCACAACCAGGCCTGAGCTATCTCTACCCAGACAGACCATGTTCATGCAACGCAACCCTTCTCCCCCGATTATCGTAATTCCAGCCACCGATCCCGTGGCGTATCATCCTCCTCCTCCTCCTCCTCCTCCAGTGTCTCGGTGCCACCCGCTCCGGGGGTGGAGCAATCCAATGCCCAATGCCCTCGGACCCACCCAGATTCACTCCCGGCGCGCGATACACAAAAGTTCAGAAACAAGCCGATCTCTAGCCCCCGTTTGGGAAGCTGTATAGTGACCTCGCCCTCTGATTCGCCAGCAGACGACCTAGACGCAGATAACGTCGCCAATCTAGTCTGGAACTTCTGCCAACACTCTCTGTCTCCCACTTTACGTGTGGCGGCCGCTGTACCGAGTATGCGCTCAAACGCTGGGCATTCCGCTGTGCCGGGTCGCTCTGCCTGCCTTTCTCGTGTGACAATTGCAGAAAAAAGTCCCTGGACACTTCGCTGGCAGGGATAACACATGTTTAGCATGGAGTCTGTGGTTCCATGTGCTGCATTGTATACCCACAACCAACGGTCAAGCAGCAGAGATAAATACCACAGCTCCCCGTCCCCCAGATTCTAAGTTTCAGGACTCTTCAGCTGTGCCCAATTCTCAAGCTTCGGCGGTCATTTTTATTGTGATACCTGAACCGCCAGCATGGTTGCCGAAACCACCGTCCCGGACCGGGTCCCGGAGGACACTCTCCAGCCAACCTACGAGGACAAGCAGCCGGCTTTTGATGTCGACCTCAAGTCTGAGACTGATGACGAGGACAGAATCACCGATCTGTTCTCCAGCTTTCCTCCTCCCAAGGGTGTCGAGTATGAGCCTAACCCGCTCACCGTTCGTGCCGTTGTGGTTGGTATCATCTTGGGTTCGCTCGTCAACGCTTCCAATGTCTACCTCGGTATGCGCCAATCCTATGCGCCAAGACCAATTGACCCCTAGCTATGGATAGTTGCTAATCCAATATTCCCAACAGGTCTCAAGACTGGCTTCACTTTCCCAGCTACCATGTTCGGTGCCATCTTCGGCTACGGCTTCATCCTCATCCTGACCAAGACCCTTCCCAACGTCCCCTTCCTCGGTGGCAAATTCGGCCCCCAGGAGAACTCGATCATCCAAGCTGCTGCCACCGGAGCAGGCGGCATGTCCGGTGTCTTTGTCGCCGGTCTCCCCGCCATGTACCGTCTTGACCTCCTCTCGGACGACCCCAAGAAGGATTTCGGCCGCATCCTGACCATCACCTTTGTGTGTGCTCTGTTTGGCCTGTTCGCCGCTGTCCCTCTTCGAAAGTTCTTCATCATCAATGTCGCCCGCGAGCTGAACCTTGTCTTCCCGACGCCGACGGCTACTGCCATGACTATCCGGTCTATGCACGCCGTGGGCTCTGGTGCTGCTGATGCTGTTCGCAAGATCAAGGCTTTGGGTTTCGCATTCATTTTGGCCCTTTTCATCATTGTGGTGGGCCAATACGCTGATGGAATTCTACACAACTGGCACATCTTTACTTGGTAAGTCTTGGCAAAAGACATAGGTAGTGTGGATGGTGAGCTAATCTCTTGGCGCAGGTTCTATGTCTGGGGGGGCTATAGCGTCAAGGGATTGCTTGACATTGAGTCTTGGGGCTGGTACGTTCAGCTGACCCCCGCCTTCTTTGGCTCTGGAATCCTTGTCGGTCTCAACGCCGCCATCTCCTGGTGGGGAGGCACAGTTGTTGCTTGGGGCCTCGTCGGTCCTCTTCTGGTCCACTACGGAGAGTGCATCGGCATCGCGGTCGGCGAGGACAAGTGGGAGGGTCTCACCCGATTCAGCCTCATGACGGGCGTCGACGAGCCCGGCTACGTCCCCTCCCCCCGATACTGGTTCCTCTGGCCCGGTGTCATGGTCCTCCTCGTCTACAGCCTGGTCGAGTTCTTCCTCCACGCCAAGGTTGTCTGGGACGGCATGAAGTATGCCCTCCGAGAATCTGCCCGTTCCATCAACACCAGGATGCAGGCTCGCGGCCACCATAATGCCTTTCTTGAGAAGCAGGCTGCCAAGGCTGATGCCGGCAGCGGACTTGTCGAGGACTTTGCTCTTCAAGAGGATCAGGTTCCTACTTGGATCTGGGTTGTTGGAGCTGTCACTTTCGTCATTGTCGCTTGCATCGTTGCTGAGCTCCAATTCCACATGAACGCCGGTCTGGCCATCCTTGCCTGCCTTTTGGGCTTGCTCTTTGCTTTCATGTCCATCTACGGCGGTGCTGTCACTGACTGGTGAGTTTTTTTCTACTGCATTTCCTGTAACAGCTGTTAACATTACTTAGCGCCCCTCTCACTGCCTCGGCCAAGGCTTCCCAGCTTGTCTACGGTGGCATCACCAAGGGACACTTTGATATCAAGGCCGCCCAGCGAATCAACCTTGTCGCCGGAAACATTGCCTCTGGAACCGCCGACGTCTCCAACTCGCTCGTCAGCGACTTCCGTGTCGGCTTCCTCCTCAAGACGCCTCCGAAGCTGCAGTTCTACGCCCAGGCCATCGGCACCTTTGTCTCGGTCTTCCTCGCCCCCGGAATTTTTGTCCTGTTCATGTCGGCCTACCCCTGCGTGTTCAAACCCAGCGACGATCCTGCCGATATCTGCCCGTTCAGCGCTCCCTCAGTTGCCGCTTGGGAGGCTGTTGCCACGGCCGTCACGATGCCCAAGATCCCCATCCCCCGATCCTCGGCCATCTTTTCCATCGTCATGGGTGTCATCTGCGCCATCCAGGCCATCGTCAAGAACTTTTACCTCGTCGGTTCCCGAGAGAAGTACCGTGACTGGCTCCCCAACTGGATGTCGGTCGGTGTCGCCTGGGTCTTGGGCCCTGATAGTGGATACGCCAACGCTATCCTGTTCGGTTCCATCACGGCTTGGTGGTGGAGGAAGTGGTTCCGCAACAGCTTTGAGATGTACGCCTTTGCTGTCGCTGCTGGTCTGATTGCTGGAGAGGGTCTTGGCGGAGTCATCAACGCTGCTCTGGAGCTTGGAAAGGTTAGCGGTTCGTTCAAGGGTACTGAGATTGCTCTGCCTGGTGCCGAGTGGTGATGAGGATGTCTGTAGTAATGAGTGTTACGAACGAGGCCGCCCGAGATGACTAAGACCTCCCTCGAGTTCATCTAAGGATACATACTACTGTAGCGAAATGTAATACGTTGCACGTTTAAGTGAACCTCTCAATGCAGTGTGATTGACACCTCAAGATACGTCGCGGCGTTGCAATTCTGCCTCGATGACGCAGCCTCGTCTGATCTCGCTGTGTCCGATATCTAGTTCAGACATGGTATGATATGTAGCTGGAAGCAGCCTCTCCCTCGCAACAAACCCAACCGACCCAAGAATCCACGCTGAAGAGCCACGCTGTACATAAAAGCTCGACAAATAGTAGTACCGCTATGATGACTAGAGTTGGAAAGAGTAGTAAATTAAACAATACCCTTAAAGGAATAAGAGTATATAAAAGGGCAAAGGATGCCGTATAGGCAATACCGCCAGGTAGAACGATAAAGGGTCCCATTGGAGGCAGATACAAGGGAAGGAATACGATGTTCCGTCTCAGCAGTAGTAACAGTGGCGAGCTTGGAAAGGCAGCCCTTATCGAGAAGGGGGAGCACATCGGAAAACAGTTCCGCATAATCGTCTTTTTTATCCTCATCTCTTTTATTTAGAGACGATTCTGGCCGAGGGTTCGCTATGCCATGTGTGGTTACTGGGTGTGGTACCCGGTTATCAGTGCCAAGTAGCCAGTGTTTAGACTGGTTTAACTTCTTCATTGCAGAAAAGGATGCAGGCTTTATCTTTTTCAATAAAAGAATGCATCTAACCGAAGGCACGGCTTTTTCAAGGTGCAGAAGCATGAATTGAGTTGACCTAGACATCCGGGTTTACTGAGGTGGTGCTAGGATGCCCCTCCCAGCCCGTGACTGGTTGGCTAGAACAGAAAAACCAGATGCACTCAATTAGGTCCTAATTGTGAGTCTACATAGGAATTAATCCAATTTCTATCATTACATATGATATCATCCGTGTCATACGCGCGCGGTGGCTGGGCAAAGCTTAAGCCGGCCTCGGCGTTGCACTAACAATTTCCTTATCCGCTCCTTTCCGACGGATCGCTAAGACACCCGAGCTCGGCCCACAGTGCTTCCTCACAGTGACACAAATCCTCACCGAAACATCCGCCTTTTTGACTCTGTACTACACATGGACGCGGCTGAACCAGAGCGCTACATCCGCAGCCGCATCGCCAATGCCTGCGATGGCTGCAAGGCCCGCAAGGTCAAGTGCGACGGCAAGTTGCCCTGTAGCTACTGCGCCCGGAGACAGCGCCCTCATGCGTGCCACTACTCGCCGCAGCGAAGGCGGAGGAATGGCCAGTCTTTGGCGTCGTTGAGGTCTCCGCCGGCTTCTGAGAGAGACGCACATGCGCATTCTACGAGGAACACGTCTCCTTCGACGCCTAGGGATGCGGAGTTGACGAGGCCTGCAATCCCGGCTCAGCAGCAGCAGGGCATGGACGCCGAGGATGAGACCGAAGTACAAAGGGAGGCGAGGTTGGTCTGTGATGCACAGGGCAAATTGATCTTTGTGGGAGACTGCGCACCTTTGTCTTTCTTCCAATCTGTCCGACAGCTTGTCACGACCAGAGTTGGTCAGAATGCCTTTGCGCCTCAGACGAGTCGCTACTCGGTGCTTGAAAATGCTCCTGCGCATCAGTCTCGCAGAGTGCCGGGTGACAGTCGCATCCCAAACATCTGCCCCGACGATGTCCCTTCCGCAGTGTCGACTTATCTGTCCGTTGCAACTGGGCTCGTGGATCTGTTCAATGACCAGAGGTTATTGGAAGACCTCATGCTGTGGGCGAATCTCGATCATAAGCCAGACGATGCAAACACCGTCATCAACCTTCTTGTGCTGGCCATTGGAATCCAAATGGACAACGAGGAGCTTGCGCAGGATTACTTTGAGTACGCCCGAGACAGGGCTTACGCAAATCTGAGCGGTAATCTCAGCGTGACCACGATCCAAATCTTTATCCTCATTACGTTATACATGCTCTGTTCTTGTCAGATCAACGGCGCATTCTTGTTCTTTGGCATTGCCGTCCGAGCAGCGTACTCCGTTGGTATCCACAGAACTGAAGTTAATGCCCGCTTCGGGCATCAAGTTCACAGACAAAGAGACCGTCTTTGGAAGAGTTTACGGGTGGTTGATCTGTTCTTGAGCACCTCTATGGGCCGACCACCAGCAACCTCAGACGTTGACAACACCGTGCCATATCAAAGTCCTGCCGACATCGCCGACGAGTCCCCCGATCTACTCAATGCGTCCGTACAAATATTCCTCGTGCTCGAGGGAATGGTAACGGAGATCTACTCAAGACGAAAGATATCGTTGCAGCTCACCGAGGGAATATCGCTCCAGTTGCGGGATTGGTCGGCGCGCTGGCTCAAGAAGCTCAAAGACATTATCGCAAACCCCGATGCGCAGGACAGAGCTCAAGCCAGTGGTGCATGCCAGGTCTTATCGACATACTACTACGCAGTCATGCTTGTTTCACGGCCGTTCCTCATGTACGAGCTGTGTCGGCGTTTATCCGATACTTCAACCACATCTAATGGAAAATCCGCCTTGACCTCTGGCAAGTCCAAGCTCGCGGATGCTTGTATCGACGCAGCTAGTCTTATGGTTGATCCCATATTGGATTTGATTCAACGAGGTGTCCTTGTCGGACACGTTCCAGTTCTAGTGTAAGTTCCTCCAACGAGAGAGCTGAGCAACGTCTAACATTCACAGATCGTGGCTCTTTGCGAGCTCCCTCGTCCTCGGAATAGGCCTCTTGGGCGGTTTTGGTCGGATACTTGAAAAGTATACTCGGATGTGCATACATGCTCTGGACCACTGTTCAAAACACGACACGCACGCACGGCAGTACTCGCTCATTGCACAATCACTACTCACAACCGCTCTAGAGTACCTCGAAAAGCGCGAACTAGCAGAACGTCAACGCCGAACAGAAAACTCGAGTCAACTCTTTGGGCTCATCCCCTCCGAAACCAACACCGAGTCGAATTCCCCTCTTCCCAGAGACCCAAGTCAGCCGGTTGCCAGTCCGGCATCCAACAACCGGCCGCGAGACTCCCTAGACCGGTCCTTCCTGCAGCACAACGGGCTACAAGCGGTTGGATCACCTCCATTTGGCGACTTGGACTCGGCTTTCCTAGGCTTAAGTGAGTCTCTGCTGCAAACACCCGATCCTAGTTATTGGGGCGGGCCGATGGGTGCGGATGGCGATTCCGGGTCGGCTCTGAACCTGTTTGCATTGTTAGACGCGGGTGGCGGCATCGATCTGACCCATCATCTTTAAAGAGTGAGATATTGATAATAGAGTATCATTTATCAGCCAAAGTATTGGCAAAGTGGCGAATCAGTGGGTTTTTCGGACCCGTGTTCTATCTTCCGACGGTCCGTACCCGATAAGCGGAAGTTCGGCTTCCGTTTGCGGCTCCACATGATGCCGACTGACAGAGACACGTAATCCCCGAGACTGCGGTGTTTTCTTACCCTTGTCTGACAAAGCCCGGTCCGGGGATGCATGATGATAGTGAGATATGATTTTAATGGGGTTTGGGGGTTGATTGATTGGTCAATTGGCCTCGAATAACCGAGCATACGGCAGTGTGATGGCAGGAATTGATGATGCGACGCAGAGCTCCGATGCCCGGTTGAACATCCAGATCCGCAATCAAAGACTCGGAAGTGCAATATTGAACATTAGTCTTAACTTAGCCATGTAGCTCTAAACTCAGTGAAGAGTGAAAGTGGAGAGATGGGCACCAAAATCTCCACGCGGGACATCGAAACAGATGCTAGTTCAGCCTTATCAAAGCTATTTGATACCATGCTAAATCAGTCTTGAGCTAGTTTTATAATCATTACAGCGTGATCATTATCCGGGCATAAGCCCAGTTATTCCCCAACCTATTGCTTCAGCGCCCCTCGCAAAATCTGCATAAACTTCCACACATCCTCGAACCTTGAGTACAGAGGCACAGGCGCAACTCGGATAACATCCGGCTTCCGCTTGTCACACATGACTCCGTTCTCCTCCAATGCCCGGCTGACATTGTCCATGAGACCATCTCGCAGCAGCACACTCAGTTGAGTTCCTCTTTGGGCGGGGTCTCGGGGTGTGATGACCCGGAAGAGGGGCGTCTCGTCAGCAGACCCAGCGAGAATCTCGTCCAAGAGATGCTCGGCATAGGCAGTCAGGACAAGAGCCTTGGATCTCAAGTCCTTCATGCAGGTCTTGTTAAAGACGGAGAGGGCACCTGATAAGCTGGCCAGGTCGATAGCGGAAGGGTTGGAAACTTGGAAGCCTCCAGCGCCAGCAGTGGGCACAAACTTGTTGTCCATGTTGAAGCGCACGCTCTTGTCGCCTCCATACCAACCCATGAGTCGAGGGCGGTAAGTTGGCTTTTCTGAGCCATCCGGAAATTCCACCTTGCCGTGCTTCTCATGCACGAAAGCGCCGGCGATGGAGCCAGGGCCGGCGTTGATGTACTTGTAGGTGCACCAGCAGGCAAAGTCTACGTTCCAGTCGTGCAACTTCAACTCGACGTTGCCGGCGGCGTGGGCAAGATCCCAACCCACAGTAATTCCCTTGGCTTGGGCGTAGGCAGTGATCCGGGGAATGTCGAATAGTTGACCGGAGTAGTACTGAATACCAGGCAGGAGGAGCAGAGCAGTCTCTTCGCCATGCTCGTCAATGGTGGCGAGAATCTTGTCCGTTGTTATTAGGAAGTCATCGTTAGGGTGGATCTTGACCATGCTCTTCTCGGGGTCCAGTCCGTGCCACACGATCTGGCTCTCAATGGCGTAGTGGTCGCTGGGGAAAGGCTTCCACTCGAGAATAATCTTGTGGCGTTTTTCGCTTGGCTTGTAGAAGCTCGCCATCATCAGGTGCAGGTTGGCTGTCAGAGTGTTCATGATGACAATCTCACTAGGGGAGGATCCGACAATATCGGCAGATTTGATGGCACAATCTTCAGCCATGTCTTGCCAGGGTGTCAAAGGCGAATCGCCCATTGAGCTAAAGTGCCCATTGACACCGATAGATGCCCATGTCTCCAGCTGGGCGTTGAGGTACTGCCGGACTGCCTTGGGTTGAGCACCCAGAGAGTTGCCGACAAAGTAGATGCATTGCTCAGAGTCGTCACTTGAGCCATTATGGCCGTTGCTGTGGCCATTGGTACCATTAGTGCCATTATGAGATTCACTTCCATTGGCTAGATAGAGTTAATTAACTGAGAGCGATAGTCAGGCACAGATACTAACAAGGAATCGACCCATCCAGGGCCTTCTTCTTGAGCGATCGCTTAGTGGGGATGACAAACTCATCCCGAAGATGGCTTAGCTTGTCTTGCGAGTCAAGATGGCGGGCAAACTCGAGCGAGTTGGCGTCCTGAGGAAACTTGGGCGAGGCCCCGCTCCGAAGACGATCGACGAATGCTGACAACTCCATTGTGATTGCTTTGTGTTTGTGTGGCAGAGAGGGCTGGTGGTGAGAATCGTATGACTAGACTTAGCAAGGGATTGCGAAATCACTTTATGTTCCGTCCAGAGCCCCATCGCGGCCGCTTCCGGCGTTGCAAAATGCGCGGCGGATGCGCGGATGGGATCCACATCCGAAGTTCCGTCTTCCGTGATCCGCCAAGAGCCGCATCCCGGACGTCATCTTGTCCATTTTTGACTTGGGAGCTGCTGGTGATTGGCTCTGGGGCGTTCCTGGAATGGCGCATGATGTGCGGATCGGATGCGACGCTTTGCTCGGATTGTTTTTATCGTCGGAGGCTGAGTTACGGAAGTCATCACGGGGACGGGCCGGAGGCGGATCAGATGGAGACCCAAAAACTTGGAATTGGTGAGGAAAAGTCATTCCCATGGTTCTATCAACTCTATTTTAGTCCCCGAGATCGTCGTTTTATCTGATCAACTACTGTACAACTCAATTGCCTACGAGTCAAGCAAGCCATCTTATACCCATGTCTCCCCACGCAGTACCACACCAGTTCCCCCAGATCAAGCCAACGGCCGAGCTAAAAGAGTTTGCCGTGTCGAGAAATGCCTTTCTACCAGAACACAGCCCGTTGAAGCAATTGCCAGACGCATACTACGAGCCCTGGGAGCTTATCGTGCAACATCTTCCAGCTCTGGTCGAGAAGGGGATCCGGAGGGCGGTTGATCAGCTCCCGGTGCTGTCGACCGACCGTCTTCGAACAGAGGCAGAATGGCGGAGAGCATATGTTGTGCTAGCCTTCTTGACACATGCCTATGTTTGGGGCGGCGAGACACCTGAGGAGGTATGTTACAGCACACCGTTGGCCAACGATTCGAAACTAATTATTTTTAGATCCTACCGCCGCAAATTACCTTACCCTTCCTCGAAGTCTCCAAGCATCTCGAATTACCCCCTGTTCTTACATACGCCGCCGCCAACCTCTGGAACTTTTCCTGTTCGGGCGACGACTTTTCCGATCTCACAAAACTCGATACCCTACACACATTCACCGGAAGCGAGTCGGAGTCATGGTTCTTGCTCATCAGCGTGGCCATGGAGGCCAAGGCCGGCGGCATCATCCCACGCATGATGGAGGCACTTGAGGCGGTCAAGACAAGAGACTACGAGGTCATCATCTCGGCTCTCGAGCAATTGAAAGCATGCATTGAGAGTGTAGGTGTGTTGCTGGAGAGGATGTACGAGAAGTGTGATCCAATGACGTTTTACTACAAAATCCGACCATTCTTGGCTGGAAGCAAGAACATGGAATCAGCAGGCCTCCCGAGGGGAGTCTTTTACGACGAGGGCGATGGCAAGGGTGAATGGCGCCAACTACGAGGCGGAAGCAACGGTCAAAGCTCCCTCGTCCAGTTCTTCGATATCGTGCTCGGGGTTGAGCATCTCACAAGCGGAAACAACAACCCCGAAAAGGGCGAGAGGAGCTACCACGACATCGTCAAGGAGTACATGCCCGGTCCCCACCGACGTTTCCTAACACACATTACGCGTATGGGGAGCATCCGGGAGCTAGCCCTCCTGACCCCCACGACGGCGGAGCAGCACCGGCTCCAACGGGCGTTTACGGCGGCTACCGAGGCGCTGAGCCAGTTCCGGAATAAGCACATTCAGATCGTCACTCGGTACATTATTCTTCCCTCTCGGCAGGGGAGCAAGGCGGGGCCGCAGAACTT